>JAVXUP010002832.1:0-104467 GCA_033070095.1 Escallonia herrerae
TTTTGCTTTACACAAGCCAAATCAATGTTAGTTGAAACCAGTCGGATTGGAATGCGATTGTGAAAATTTGGGCACGGATGTTACTTGTATCTGCTCCTTACTCTCCCTTTAAACTCTACTCCAGGAATTTAGGCAGTAATTCTCCTAAGATTTCAAGATGATTTGGTATTTCAAACACGATACCATAAATTTGTTGGTGGGTTTAAATCATATTTCGTACGTAACCTGATAACCAAGATCAGAAAAGTTTCTGTAACGCTTTAAGAAAGTTCATCTCATGAACAAACAGTTGAAGCAAATTAAAATCGACCACCAAGACCAGACTTTTTAGTTGCAACCGAGTTCTGAAGAAATCAAGTTGCTAAAAGTAAGTACAACAGAAAATAATTTAGAAAGGACGAGAAATTAACTGCCACTATTTTCATAATATTCGAGGGGGTGATATATTCTGCGACATTTATTGATAAGTGATAACCTGTTCTCAGAAACAAGAAGCACCAAGGAACAAGGTTCCAACTTGTAGAAGTAAACCCTCTGGTTGAAAAGCACCATGAGAGTTCACAGAGCTGAACTCAAGCGACTGATATCCACAAAACCGGAAAGCACTGTTCTGTTTCGTTCTTTCACCTTCACCTTATACAGAACTCTGCAAAAGCAAGGAACTTTCAGGCCCGCTGCTACTATAGGTTGAATCTAACGTAGGAGAGAAGTCTACTTACCTCAAGCCTTCAAGCCACATTTCTGTGATTAATGTTTCACCAGGGTAGAAGTGTAAAAGAAATCGGCCTGATATGGCTTTGATCAAGTTTGGATCTCCTCCGCAAATACATTTGATGATAGCCCTAATTGCAAAGCCAAGTGTGCACAGCCCATGCAATATTGGTCGAGAAAATCTTGACAAGGTCAATGACAAACTAGATTAGAGCACAGCAAAGTATATCCATTTAAGTCACCCAAAATGGTAACGTAAACACAGGCGCACATAAAACACATGACATGATCTACTGAAAGGGACCCAAAATCCTTAGACCATATAATCAAATTGGGGGTGTAAGAATAAACATCAGCGCCTTAAAGAGCATTAGTTCTTGGAAGCTGAACACATGATGTAAACACAGCCACAGCGAAGTGTATTCTGACAAGGCAAATGGAACTACATGCCAACAGGCCAAACATATATTCAAGAGATTGGCCAAGAAAGATTTAACCTACATTTCCAATTTTACCCAGTGTTAGGTTGAAATGGATCCAATGGTCGACCTCCCTGCCCCATAACGCCCCCGCCCTTAGCTCATGTCTTCCTAGTCCAAATTTACCAGTCCTCACTAAACTCCCAACCCTACCCCTTCAATTGAATTCTTGGAACCGCAGATTTGTACAAATTCTTCTACCAATACTTGAGACAGCTGCGAATGAAGAGATGTAATTTGACCTAATGTTACAATTTACCGGTTGGATAAGTTGCCAAGGGATAGATAGAAGATGGGCAATACAAATAATTTTTGTGGGAAGGCTTATCAATCACAATGGAATAACGTGAACTAGTAATAAGCAGCACAACAAATAGAATACGGAAAATACAGCATTAAAAAGATGAGCAAATGTACGTACCCTGCGACTTCTGCAATCGTCGGATCTGAATGCAGAGGGTTATAGTCACCAGAAAGTCTGTAAAGCAATGCCTGCATAGCATCATTCCAAGAATAGAGGATTTATGTACGTGAGCAAATGCTGTTGGCCCTCAAAAAGAAGCATATTCCTTTTCAACTATATATATATATATATATCTACGATGAAGATACAAACATGCTATGCAACCTTTTTCCCCAATACATCAACCATGAAAATAGAGGTATTAGGAACAACGTCATCCATAAACTATTAGAGTTTTGCCAGGATAGGCCTTGAACTTCGTTTCTAGCCAAACTAGTCCTTAGATTATCAAAGGTGCACCATCATCGTCCTTCCGTCTCTCTCTCTCTCTTACGTTTTAAAAGGCAAATTGGTCATTTTGAGTCCCATCTACTTCTAAACAACATATCACTCCCTAAACTTATTCCAAATGGCTTCAAAATTGTATTTCAAACACACTAAGAACAAAATTTGAGTTTCTTCTTAATATTTCTTTCAAACAAAGATTTCACTTTTTTATTTCTATTTCAATCATATGATTACATAACTTGGGTTTCTTCTCGATTTAATTAGTTGCACAATAGCCTTTCATTTTTGGCCTTCACTTTTTTAAGAAAAACTCTAGAAATTCAAAAAGTCTTTTCCCTGGCATTTGATACCATCTAAATTTCCATTTTTTGATCCAGAAGGGGAAGAGTTTTCATTTTTGGCCTTTTCTTCGTGAAGTCCAAAAATTTATCATTAATTTTGTTTTCCCCACCGGTTCACCACTACCCACCCCCAACCAACCACAATCTCCGCCACTCAACTACCACCATGGGGTGCCTGAAATCTCTCGCAGCACCATGGCCATGGCCAATGCCATCCCCCACCCCACCATTGCACCAACATCCACCAACGTCACCACCCGTACATACTGCCACCATCATAGTTACCACCACCGCCATCGTCAGAGCCTGTTACCGCCACTGCAATTGATAACCCAGCATCAACCACCACCTATCAGCAAAGTAAATGACCACTGCCACCACCACTATATCCATAGCCAAAGCAACCACCATAGTCACGATCACCGCCAACAGTCATAACCAGCCAACCTCATTGTTGCCGCCGCCCCTACCACCACCAAATAACCACCCCACATCGGATTACACCACCACCAGCTATAACGAACCCAACACCGTTTATGAAACCACACCATCCTTGCAACCGAACCATAGGTCACTAATCAAATCCAAATTGACCATCCCTTGGTCCCATCGACCAAAATCGCCATCAAATCTCCAGAATGTTGTTTTTCTGGCGGTGGTTGGAACTGGGAATGTGGCGTTGGGAACGGTGGTGATGAGTAGAGCGGCAGTGTGCCCCTCGACAGCACTGATAGTGCGGTGACAGATTTGGTCCTGCACATTCCAAATCTCCATTGCCTGCAACCCCTGAGGCGAAGCTGAAGCAGGTGGCTGACGCCGTAACAGTGGAGATGCATGCCAACATGGTCTTTAAAGGTGGCAGCCACATCGATCTATGGTGGAAGCCTGGAGAGGAATATGATTAAGGAAGAAAGAAGATGGATAGATAATAAAGAGGAAAGAAACCAAAAATTAAAAGACCCCAATTAGTTTATTTTCAGGGAAAGCTGATTTGGGTTTTCCCCCTCATTTTGGGCCCTCAAACGGCCACTTGGTAATAGCAACTAAAGGAGGGACCTGGTCGGAGCACTTATGATAGTTTAGGGACTAAAATGGCTAGAAATTGTAGTTCAGGGACTATGCTGGCGAAACACTTATAGTTTAGGACATTTTTGGTAGTTGTCCCAAAAATTATACCTAGCGGAATAAATGTTACTCATCTAACTGACTCTTGCGCAGCAAAGAAGAAACTGCAGGAATAATGCATATGGAAGTCTCAACCAAGAGAATCCTAGCATACTGTGTAACATTTTGTTAAGGCCCTTCTTCAAACAGCGGGGGCATCGAACACAACCATGTAAAGGAGATACAAACTCAATATGCCGGGATTCAGAAGATGAGTGCAGAAAAAAAGCAAGCCTCACCAATTCGGCAAACTGCAACATACATAACATCTTCCAAGGAGAAACAACATGCCCCCTTCAACCAGTTTGAGGTTAATCAAACTAACGCATCTTATACAGATGACATGCTGCGGGAATTTCTTACTGGATTCTGCATGTCAAGTGACTTACTTTTTATGTCCACACACCTCCTTAATCATTTGGTCACTCCCAAGTTTGATGGAATAATATTCAAGTCGTGGGGTTTAATTTACTGCAAAACACCAGAGTAAATAGTGACAAAATTTCTGATTAAGGATCACCTCTCCAAACTAATCAAAAGTAGCTCTAGTTTACAGTCAGATGAATGAACCGCCGGGAGCTCGTCTGAGAGTTCGTTTAACTGCCCAAACGATGGCGGAATATTTCCGAGATAGATTCGCCTCCTGAAACAAGAAGTTCTGGTCCTCTTCAGATTTTATTTTATCTATTCCACACGTTCAACTAGGAAACAATAAAGGAAGGAGGGAGGAGGGGGAGGGGGCTACTAGGACTTGGGTCTCTCTCTTGGGGGTAGCAATTGGGTTATGGATTTTCAGTTTGTGAGCGGTACTATCATCAGTTGTTCCAAAGGATCAAAACGGCCATTCTCCATTGGTATCAAATGTCTATCCATTGAGCGGAGGGTATTCAAGAAGAACATGTTCCGGCTAAAATAGAAACGAAGACTAAGAATCTATGACAGACAGGGACATATACTTGGGGGGTGGATGCAGGGCGGAGTTGGAGAGTCAAGAGTCGAAAAGAGGATTCCTCACTTTTTTTAGTTCTAGCCCTAGCTAGAGGGTAGAACTGTCTAGTTGAAGAAACAACAAAATCTTTCTTTTGTCCCTTCCAGGTAAAACCATTATAAACTAGTTTTCTCTTTTATTCAGCTAAATTAATACGTGAATAGCAAGATATATAGTCTTTAAGAAATCCCAACCTGAAGTGTGCGAAAAAGTAGTAAGCATTTTCTAAGATGTAATTCAGGGATCTAAATGATTTTTTCTAGGTAGCGTCTATTTCCAAGCCCTCAATTGCGCGTCCACAACCTATTTACGCAAAGATATATATTGCGTTACAGTTGCACATTCTAGTGACAAAACCGGGTTTGGAAAAGCATAATAGGGTGTGGAATTAGAATATAATTGTTTTATAGCATAAGCTCTATATTAGAGGATTTAAGAAGACTTATTTTTTTAAGTAGATGGTCATCTGAGTCGTTTGAGGCTTTTGAAGATGCACCCTTAGAAATATAAGAGACATTGCCCGATCCAATAAACGAAACTAGCTAAGTAAAAGTGTGACAAATAAATATTGACTAGAGAGCAAACTTCCCCAGCCCCACAGCGCGGTCGGCAAATTACATCTTCCTCTTTTCCTTTAGAAAGTTTGGTAGCATGAAATTACTAATTTGAAGTCTGCATGAACCATCACTTAACAACGCTAGAGATGAAAAATAAAACACACGATCAGTAATGTTGTGATAGATACTAGTAGCAGGCAAATAACAGGTTATCATTATCACAACAAGCCTAATCTGAATGCTACGTGCCTGGGATGGTTGAGTGCATTCCTCAAATACAGTAAAAGGTTGCCTGTTCAGTACTTTAGGAGCTAAGATCTGATTGGCTGGATACTTGGTGTAGGAAATTGGTTGAGAAGATTTTGAGAAGCCACCAGCACCCCTAAGGTAAACGGACATCCTGCAGTGTAACATACACACTCAGTTGACTTCATACTACAACCCTAGATAAATTTTCCAAATAAGAATTTACCGGTTCATGCAAAGTGGTTTACCAGACTCCTTCTCATAACTTACAACTTCATAATCAACAACAGCTGCTTTACCTAAAAATAAACAGTACATCACAACACACTTTTTGAGAGAAAAACTCATGACTGCTTTTTATTGAAGTCTTGAGCAGAATATGCTGAACTTTCAAATAGATATATAAAGACCCTTCTTCAAAGAGGCATAAAACTTGATAATGTGTAAATGTTCATCTTTTAAGCACTTATGGGGGAAAGATCAATTGTCTGTTATTGCCTCTAAGGTTCTGAACTTAGAGAATCCTTTCAAGTAAAGCATATTTTTCACCTGACTCAACTTTTCTTTAGTATTTGGGGGTTGGAAGACCATGTTTGAATCAATATACAGTATTGGAATTGTGAGGTTTCTACTTTAATCAAACCTTTATCATGCAATCCAACGATGCTTGCTGTACTACGTATCTGCACCAACAACAATTTGGAGATCCAAGAAAACCATTAGGAATAATGAAGGAGAACCAAAAGTAAAAGATCATAATCAGGTCATAAAAATTAAAAAAAGAAGTAAAAAGCAACTATCAGTTCAGCACTTGCTGTCTACATCAAAGAGCAAGGACAGAAGTTGATATTCGGGATTGCATACATCTACTCTTTTCTCAAACCACATATCTACATAGTTAGCCATGTCTTGATTTTTCTATTATTGAAGCACCACTCTCTAACATTCAGCATATTTAACCACAGTTCAAAATAAACATATAAATTAAATCGGCTGTCATACTCTTTGCATTTTCTCATCTTGAAATCCCCTTCTAGCCCAAAATTATCTACTTTACCACAGACTGTCTGTTAGGTATATAAAGATAATCAACCTCAGGTACAATGTTGACAATAAGCCAGTAATATCTAAAGATTATGTATTGTTTTACATTAAGTGCGCAAACCCTAGGAGAGAATAAAAATGAAACCCAATAGTAAACACCTCATTGTGAACCTTGCCAGGCAAGAATTGGACAATCTAAGCATAAGTTTGAGTAACATCCTAAGGTTGAACCTCTGCATGAACTTTTAGAAAAAGAAATAGCTTGGCACAAGCTATCAGTTTACATAAGAAGGTAAAATTGATAATAAACTCATAAGGAACTTCATATGCAAACATGTTACTTCACTGCATATACTACTCTCTTGTTTATTCACTAAATCGGACCAACATTATTTGCAACCTCACAGCAGCCTTGAATTATCTTAAGAGGACCAAAAAGTTCATTCAAGTGGGATCATCAAAGAAAGATCTTGTCTACATGAAAGATATTAATCATTGGAAAGTCCAAGCACTTTTAATCGTCAAAAAGAGCAGATAGTCTCTCTTGACCCTATATCTTCCCTGAAATATTTCCCCATCTGTTCCCTTGTGGTTCAGAAGCTACCTTGAAATTTGCAAATCAAGGAGGTAAGAGGATAGCTATCATTTATCCAGACAAGGGAAACCAATCCGGTCTTCATAGTGCTTACAAGAAACTCAAATGGACTTTAGTGGGTCCTAGCGAAAAGTTCTGTAAAACCACAGGCCTCACAAATCCAATTTTATCATTTCTTTCCTCTATTTCTATTTCATTAATAAGTAAAGATACAAGTAAACTGCCAAAACTGTTGGAAACCCCCGGGGAAACTGAAGTATATGTATATACACACAAGAGAACCAAAAGGCGCAGGAAGAAAATTTAACCACCGAAAAACTTTAGAACAGAGTATATGGTCCTCAAGATACATCTAAGCCACCGAAAGAAAAGCTACTCAAAGAATATATTCTTTAAAATGTATCACATTTTGAAAGACCGCCTTCATCTCTTTCCAAATCCTCTGAGGCACAAGGGTGCAATGTCCAAGGTCTGAACTCTTTTACTAATATAACCCCTCCAACAAGCTAACAAGTGCCTCTATAACTAAGCCATGGTCCAGCTCGATACATCTAAGCCACCGAAAGAAAAGCTACTCAAAAAATATATTCTTTAAAATGTATCACATTTTGAAAGACCGCCTTCATCTCTTTTCAAATCCTCTGAGGCACAAGGGTGCAATGTCCAAGGTCTGAACTCTTTTACTAATATAACCCCTCCAACAAGCTAACAAGTGCCTCTATAACTAAGCCATGGTCCAGCTCGATGGAAAGAATGAGCACCATAATGCCTGACAAAACTGCCATGCAATTACTAGTCTCAGGCCCCTCCGCAATATGGTTCATCAAAAGGATGACCTGACAGCTGAGGTCCAGAAAACCTTCAGCAGAGGCTTTTGTACATGAAATACTATTGCAACAAATTCAAGGAGAAGTACCATAAAAGCTGATTGGCAAAAGTAAACATAAGCACACCCAGCAGACAAGATTTAGGTACTTTGGTCGTAAAGCTCAAGTCATGGGCAAAGAAGAGTGGTAAGTCACTAGCTAAGATAAAAACAAAGTTGCCCAAAATTCTGAACAGTGGCTAAATAACTAAAATTAAACCAAAGCCTTATACGCCAGAAATCCAAGCTCTCCACCTCATGAACTAATGCTCAAAAAAGAGTACGTAGAAGGTAACACAAAAGTTATCAAGCTGGGTGTGGGACAGAACAGTACAAACACCACAACAAGTACTGCTCGAAAGTGAGGTATATGTCATTGTGGCCAATGAGAGCTGCATCGTACAAAGTGCCTCGTTATGGCTCAATTTTTCCTGACTCAGTCCTCCACCTCCTCCCAGAAGCTTTTACAAGAGCCCGAGAAAAAGCCAAACAAACTTAGCCCCTAATTTCAAAAACGTGTACTAGGCGTGGTCTATAGGGGGTTCTCGAGGTTCTCTATAGTGTATACATGAAAGGTGGACTCTAAAGTCCACCCAGCATAGCATAGGTACCAAAATATATCTTCAGCTCCAGAGTATTCCTACATGAATGTGAAGGAGTAGGTTCTCCAGTATTACTTACATGTTTCTACCAAGAATTTTCCCAGCATTCATGTGGGCTGATTATCAGTCATTTATGACTTGTGCACTAAACAACTGAGATCTTCAAATCTTGACCGATACAAATTACAGTGTTCCTTGGATCTAGTTTCTATCTGTGTTTGCTGCCAGACATCTGTAGATGCAACCTCAACAAGTTACTACAAAAACTACAGGTTGATAGAGTCCTTTTCATTCTACGACATAGAAAACCGGTTATTTCGTGAATGAATGAAATGATCACTACAGTACTCGGGGGAATCGAATTCAGGGGCATTGAATGGTGAAGCTGTCCACCTTGAGCTCGAAGAACCCAGGTGAAAGACCCAGGCTTTGCTCCTCCGACGTGTCGCTGCTTAAACCCCGCACGCTGTGTGGGCCTCAATCAAGCTCTCTAATCAACTAATCACAGGAATACAACTTGCAAGCCCAGCTACATCAAGCCAAATTATGTTAAATACATCCAGAGCTCGTGATCAGGAACCTTACACAACAACTAGAAGGTAATGGCCTGTAGATTTCGATGTATTGTTGTCCGTGCAAGAGAAGACGTGGATCATAACTGAAAAGCATACCAAGATCTAGTTACAAATTTTGCAGGGGAAGGGATCTTTTGAAAAAGAAAAAAAAATAACGCTGAACACAGGTGAAGCGATCTACTATAAGGAGATTTGGTCAGCAGAGTTGTCTAAATCACCCAGAGATTTAACTCTAAAAATAAAAGGCCGACACAAGCATGTTGAAGAATAGATAAAGAGGAGATACTTCCACATTGGTAATATCCATGGACACTTACAACAGCCCAGGTAGATCAGCAAGATGAGAAGAATATCCAAGAGCAAGTAAAGAAGCAAACGTTGGCAAGACCTGCATAGTTCAAGTTGACGTAAGTGATACAAGTAATAATACCTTTTGCATGAACATCATACGTGATAAATTACTTAACCAACAGCCATTATTAGCCATCATCAACATCTTGCACAGAATAACTTCCTTTTTTCTTTTTAGAAGTATGGGGGTTGAATTTGAACTTTAATCATCAAGCACGGAAAATTCTAAGATCGCACCTTATAGATAGATACCAAAAACCTCAAAATCACAGAACTGAAGTAAGTTTATACTAACTCAGTTTATGAGAGGTAGAAGATAAGTAAGGGAAAGATATGTCAGAGATTGGTCACATATATATCTCTTCAGTAATATTGACTAACTTGTAGGTCCTCCAGTTTGTATTACCTGGATAAATTGCTGCCCGTCTTGATGGTAGACATATTTGAGCTCATCCTTATCCACCGCGTCCCTCGCGCATGCACCAACACCGAGGGCATAGACTGCGACATCTCTATTTTCAAACAAAACCTCGTTTCACTTGATCTGATATTAACAACTATAGAGGAGAGAGTACCCGCGTTCGTTCTGACAAATCATTGCTGGAAGTTACCTTTCGTTATAGGTGAATGTCGTCTGAAATCCATCCCATTCGTGCAAAAGAACAGATTCAAGATATGAGAAGTATTATTAATCTAACACAAACAAATTGGTGCTTTAGTTTTAAAAGCAAAATTGTCTTCCATGGGATCAACTGAGGATAAACACTTAGAGTATAAACGGTCACTATTCATCACTTAAATCAGGATGGGAAAAAAAAAAAACTTTTTTCGTCTGGATTTAATTCGGAACGTGCTACTCATATTAAACTTGAAACAATTCAACTAACAGGGCAATTGATCATCAAAATTACGATTTTTTCGGAAAGAAGCGCCAAAATTCCTACTACATAGCCACTGTAAAAAACACATACGCGCACACATAGTAACCAATTTTATCCAAGTTCAAAAGGGCCCCAAATTGTGCCTTGAGAAACACAAACAGTAAATCGATCCAAAACACAAGAAGAGCGTGTGCTATAGAGTAATACTTACCTCAGCGAATTTGTGAGAGGTGATTAGTTCAAGATTAACTTCAGAACCGCCCTCCATGAGAGAGCTCTTTCTGCAATGATCAGAAGAAGATTAGATTTCAATACAGTTTCAAGATTCGACGAATTGATTCGAAGCAAGTCTCTGATGCTGACTGTATGATTTACCGTAAGCACTAGTGACCGAACCAGAGATATGAAAAGTACGTGGTGGAGTTATGAATTGTGAAGTACATCGAGAAGTGGTCCATTTGAGGATGAGCCCACAGTCAACTGTTATCCCATTCCAACCCAAATTTAAATTGTCAGTTAGTTGCCCGTTGTAACCCGCCGTCAAATAAGACTTTATTTTTGGCACCGTAATTAAAAACATCGTTAGATGTTATTTTAGTAATAAAAAAACTATCACCGTAAAAATTAATAAATAATAATTTATCAAAAGAGATGTTTACACCACAAAGCATTCTTATCCTAATTCTTTTCTCATATACGTGTTCTTAGAGGTTTTTTAACAAAATAGTGCAAAATATTTTATTTTTACCCACTTAGGTGCTTTTTTTTTTCTTTTTTTCTAGACAATTGGTTAAATCGTACAATGATAAATGAGATTGACATATTGACAATTGCATTCACATAAAAATTGACATATATATACATGTATTGCTACGATATAATACTTCTCATACTTGTATATCAAAGACACAATCGATCTTTTTGTTACTCAGAAACCATGTCGGTTAAAAAAACCTCGTCAAAGGCCCGTTATTAAAATATATATGAATTTTTTTTTTGGTCGAATTTAAAAAGAACTGATTTCTAGTCTAACGCTTCTTTCCAATATGTTTGGTCATACGTATAAACGAAATTGGCTGGACGAAAACAAAGATAAAAAGCCTCGAGCTATCCAAGATAGCCACATATATATACACTGTAAAGCCATGGTTACTGTGGTGTTATTACCCGTTAAGGGGGCAACCAATGCTACTTTTAGCGGGTTCTACGGATTTAAAATCATTAATCGGCACAAATCGTGTGTGACCTTGACCTTAACCGGCTTTTACAGAGTTATGCAAACACGACCTGACATACATAACAAACTCAAAAGTTGCATGAATAAAATCATGTAAAACACAAGTAGCCAAAGTGCCAGGGTTCTATTCTTCACACACATGATGCAGTTTAAAAGAGAAGAATTAACAAACATAAAAGTACTAACTGCAAATCCAACGCTAAACCCAGGAAGTGTCTGAAGGAAAATATCTCAAAATTGACACACAGTATGGGGGTTTTACCACCTCAGTTCCCCAAACGAAGTACAAAACAAAACCACATTGCAATCTCTCGTACATATTGTTTCTGCCCCCAATTAAACACGAAGATGCATAAACTAGAGTGCAGTACAACACATTAATCTAACTAGGCCCTTGCAATCCGTTTCTCTCACATTCTGTCTTCTCTCCTCCGCGGGGCACAGGTGATTATTTCATCAACTCGGAGAATCATCTCAGCAGCCTCGGTTGCGGAGAGCAATACAGCCTGCTTAACCTTGAACGCCTCACATATCCCTCGCTCGGCCATATCTCCGACCTGTCAAAGGAACAGAAGTTACCAAGTATAGAAGCAATGTTGCAAACAGAGTAACACAACCACCTAATATAATCACAGGATAACCCCTAGTCAGATTTCTTTAACACACCAAGTTTGAACTTGAAGACTTTAACAAACGAGGAAAACAAGCAGCAAGCACAAAGCAGTGGTGCAGTGAGAATAATGCATCTAGACCCTAACAAACTCAAAAGTTTTCCAAAGTTCAACAACTCTCCCACTTACAGATCCAGAAATAACATCGATCCCAGCAGTGCTCCCCTCCTTGTGGTGCTCTGCACGAAGTTGCGAAATCAATTCAGCACTGTCCAAACCTGCATTGTCAGCAATGGTCGTCGGAATGGTAAGCAGTGCCCGCGAAAAAGCATCAATAGCATGAGATTTTTTCCCAGGGGTCTTCCGTGCCAACTCATCCACTGCCTTGGCCATCACCATCTCAGGCCATCCACCACCTAGTAAGACCCTGCTGTCGTTTACTGTCTGAGAGAGCACGCACAAGGCATCATGCAAAGATCTTTCAGCTTCATCAAGCACATGAAAGCTGCAAACAGTAAAAGTACATCAAAATCTTGGACCGGTGTCAAAGGTAAGATCTAAAGTACTACGTTGCAGTATGAGTCGAATGATGCACAGAAATAATATAGATCCAGGTACTTTTAGGATAGGAAATGCGTAACCTAATGACTTATCATTAGCCAAACAGAATCAAGGAGAAGTTGGATAGCATGCCATCAAGACGTTCTGCACTTGTCTTAATGGGTTTAGAGTTCGCATACTAAAAGTTGTATATAAGATTGAGATATAGAACACAGAGAAACGAATTCTGCAATTCAAACTAGAATAATTATGAACTGAAGATTTAAGGGATTAAGAAAAGGAAAAGATAGTGTACCTTGCACCTCTCAATACTATTGTACATGCCTGGCCCATTTCAACACCTGAAAAGTGGATTAACTTGTCCTCGCCAATCATAATTTCCTCAATGAGTTTGCAGTGTCCAAGCTTAACTGACTCTGGATTGTCAAAGGTTGATGCAATCTCACCACCAGTAACTAGTGCCAAGCGTTCAATACCATCAAAATCGGCATGCTCAATAGCAAGTATTCCTGCATCAGCAAACAGTTCTTCTGGGAAATTGTAGATCAACTGCCGATTAACGAAACAGTTAATCCCATGGGCTATAATCTTTTGCACCTTCTCTCTCATTTTATCCTTTTCGGCCCCCTCAATCTCCGCAACCCTAGACATTGAATCAACACGGACACGAGCCCCATATATTTTCACTTTATCCGTATCCATTGCAGTATTTGCCACCAAGATATTAGCGTTCTCTATGCGCTTTGGCTGGCCAACACCAATTTTTTTGTCTAAAATAAATCTGCAAGGATAGAATGCATGAGTGCTTAATATAAACAAATTGTTCATGAACAGCTTACTAAATGCCAAAAGGATAACATTTTTTGGCATGCATTCAGTTATCCAAACCAAAGTTTTGTAATAACATGAACAACAGCACATATTGTACCCAATTCAACATATTTGCAACAAGTGGGGTAAAACCGCCCGTCTGCTTGACAAAGAGAAGTAACCCCACATTCAACACAAGTTGGAATCTCAAAACAGGAAGATTAATAGATCCTGACTCACCCCTCGTCTAGGAAAGAATCCATTAGTGATCCTCCAGGCTTCTTAATAATCTGGATAGACTCTAAATTTGTGCTTCCCTGAGCGAGGAAATATTACGTCACTTTCAGAAAGAAAGAAAGAAGAAAAGACCGAACAAACATAACATACTCGCTATAAGTGTCTGAACAAAAGTCACCTTTAGCCTCATAACAGCATCAACAGCCAGTTTTGCAAAATGTTCCTTGTCCTGGGACAGAATTTTTGAGCTCAAAGTAGTCATTGCAATCTTCATCAAGTCCGACCTGAATTTCTCTGCAGTAGCCAGGTACATAAGAATTAAACAATTGCAATTAAGAAGCAAAAATTTCAATATAACAACATTAAATCCAGCTTATCCCAACTAAAATAGCCCTCTAATGCAACAAAATGTCATTGACATACGAACCCGGAGCATGCAATGACTCATGAAGATGAAATAAAAGTGATGACACAACAAACTGTCATCCAGTCCAATAAGAAATGTTAAGTCACTAATGGAAAACAGTAGAGGGCATTAACTACTGATAACGATGGTACCTGCATCTTCTTTATTATCCATGACTCCCTGCAACAATGCATTACGAGCACATTCAGCAGCCATCCGATAACCTGAAAAAATAAGCAAAGATCATTGCAGACACACACGGGGTTAAAATCCCACAAGTGGCAGGTGAAAAAATAATCCAGAAAGACAACACATGTTGATATCCATATCAAAGAGCAGAGGCATAATTTCTTGGTGATAAATTACGATTTAGTGGTCATAATGAAGATATAGATGCATAACACTACAGCGGCATACTGAAAATGCAAAAGGAAGAGAAGTAAAACTTTTGGAATGTGCTTCATTCTTGAACAGATCAGCAAAATAATGAGCGTGGTAGTTAAAAGGTAATGTCATGAAAGTTGACTGCACAAGAAATTTATAAAAATTATCCATCAATGGAATCAAATGCTTAACATTCAAGATTCACCAAATTGTACCCCCAACGCATTCAAGATTTTAATCTTCACTAGAATTGCTGTTAAGCGGCTCTGGCAAAATTCAAGATTACCAGAATCAGATGCGAGCTGATTCCATTTACGTCAAGAAAATTGGAGATCGACCAAAGAAAGAATAAGCAGAAACAGTTGCAATGGCAAACTCAACATAAAGAGGTAGCAGAGACTACTTAACATGGAAACAATCACCCTAGAAACACGGCTAGAAATTAACATACGAGTTAAAGAGTTACATACCAATATACTGATATAATGACCAAAAAACGAATGTGATACTGCATTTAAACGGTTCAAAATTACAAAGCATAACTTCAAAGAGCACACAACATGCGTTGAATAGGCAGCATCTAATTTAATGTTCAGGAAAATTACGTGATAGAACAAGTAAAACCTAAAAAATGAAAAGTAAAATGTTCACAAGGGAATGAACACAAGTTAAAAGTAAAAGTTCTTCGAATGAGCCAAAAAAATTTGCTGAGGGAACTGAAGAAATTGAACCTGAAATAATTGTCATGGGATGAATCTTTGTAGCTATCAACTTCTCTGCCTCCCTTAAAAGCTCCCCTGCCAAAACTACAACCGAAGTTGTCCCATCGCCGACTTCGTCATCTTGAACTTTCGAAATGTCTAACCACTGAATTAAGGATGATCAAAAAATCATGCAAAATAACTTATTCTCCATAGAATTCTTTTCTACTTTGGGTTCATTCTTTAAGTCGTCTAGTATAACCACGCATGAAATCAGCTGTGCCCACTAGGCCCTCCAATGTGAATCTCAATTGAAAGTAATAACAAGAGCAATAGAAACTTAAGAAATAACGTTCCATAGTTCACCAGCATAGAGAAAACAACCAATATTTTCCACTTAATCTACAAGGAAGTCCCACTTTATTGCCCAGCATTTAATACTCTAACAAAACATGAAAACAAAAATTACGATCTATATGTATATTAACTGAAAGTGCCAAAAACAAGTAAATCAAGTTTAAGCAAAACAACAAGACAGAAATCTTTTTTCCTGTTAAAAGCAACAAGACAGAAACCAAAGGATACCAACAAGGACTTTAGCGGCTGCATTGTCAATATGGAGGGACTTCAATATGGTAGCACCGTCATTTGTAACAGTAACACTGCGTCCTCTACCAGTTGATTGTAAAATTTTATCCTGCAAAGAACAAAATGAGCCTGAACCCTAACTAAAATATCTTCTCCAAAAGAGGTGAGGCAAGAATGTCTTACCATTCCTTTAGGCCCTAAGGTGGTCTTAACCAAGTCAGCAATTGCCATTGCCCCAACGAAGGATGCCTGTAACAAATAGATACGCGATACGTTCCAACTGACTTCATACTAAGATATGGATTTTGCGCATGATATACAACTCGTATAAAGTTTTACCAAAAAACCAGAAAAGCAAATACATAGAAGAACCTGCCTTCGACATTACGTCGACAACTATACATATTATGAAATATAAGACCAAAAGACTCACCATCCTGGCTCGCTCGCCCTTTTCCTCTGTAGCTTCATCTTTGAAAAGTCTCTCAACCTAAGGCACTCACGATTCAAATGCATGAGATGAATAAAAAGGGAGGGAGAACAAATAACTAATAAGTGGAAGGGTTATCAACGTCAAACGTACCGCCATCAGACAAAAGTATTGCGATTAAGCTGAAACCAAGAGTAAGGAAGATTATAATCCGGTCGAAGAAAGTTAACAACAGCGGAAATTAAAAGTGAAAGACACCAACAAAAACAAAGAGATTACACAAAAACACACCAACAGCACACGCAAATACACACACACATAGGCGCACCAACAGCACAAGTAGTACTTACTGGGAAACAGAAAAGCCCTAGTACATAATGAAATGTCAAATGAGGTAAGATCTAAGAAAATCAAAGTATACAGCCCAAATAAACAGATTAACGTGAAAAAAAGCAGAATTGAAGCTTAACCTGAGCAAGAAGTAGTTGTGATTAGAGGAAATGAAGGGTTTGAGACTGCGATCCCGCCGAAAGGGGAGAGAGAGAGTATGAGGGTTCTACACTTTTGTACTGTTACTCTGTTAGGGGTTCTTAGCTGTGCGGGGGTCATCAGGCTCTATGGATTTACTTACTGATCAACGGTGAGATTTCCTGATGTTTGGGTGTTGTGAGAAGTGGGCAGGTTGGTGGCCGTCCGATTGGGATCTGGGCTAGACAATTGCTGTGAGACTGGTTATAGTGGATGCTAGCTTTGCGGTTGCATTTAACGGCCCAAATCCGTGACAACTCCGACCCGCCCCGCCCCGCCCCATTTGGATGGATTCTAAAAGTTCTCGACCCCATCTTGCCCGGCAACGTGACTACAACTTGGGTGGGCTGAGCAGGTTCAAGGATCGGATCATGCACATCTCACTCTCAAGAAACTCATGCCCAGCTCAGTTTATTTGCGAACCTAAATAATATTTGTTCGCGTTGCCCCATGAAATTTTGGTGGGTAGATGAAGGACACGAACTGTCAACTAATTATTTATAGTTGCAAGTTACTTTTTATTTATTTCATTTTTAATTGAATCAATAACATTTAAATAATTTAAGATACAGGTTTGACATTTGTCCTAAAATATTTATGAAAAAACATGTAATATAATTAAATTAACATTTATTATGGTATTCGGGTTAGGTCTTCGTCCCTGTGGTATTTAGTGTCATTGGGTGCAGTTTTATGATGTTTAAGCCGTTCTGACCGAAGTATGTGATCATCTAAAACTTGTTGAGTTGGACACGAAGTCCTGTCACTTGCCTATGTCAAATGGACTCCATCATGCTACCATATGTCTTCCTGTCATTCTCGTCGAAGTATTACCTAATACTCCATGTGTAGCTTAAGGCGTGGTTATAAAAATCTCACATCGAACTGGTTAGGCTTCGGTTCTTATACTTAGTAAGAATGAGACGCCAAATCTTTTTACAATAGATGTTGGGTATGTTTGAAACCCATTTCAATTTTTAGTTTTTATTTTTAAAAAAATCAAAATCTCTTTGAGTTTTCTTTTTTTTTTTCAGAGCTGATGGGTTGTTTAATTGGTTTTAACTTCTTTTGTTTTTTCTTTCTCTATTTTTTCTCTCTTCTCTCATCTTTTCTTATATTTTTCAATACTTGAGAGTTTCTTCTGACCTCAGGTGTTCAACAACCAGAAGCGCCCCCATCATGACCTACATGTCTCCTCTGCCACCATCTAACTACTCCTATGGCAGCAGACTAGCATTTGGATTAGGGTTTTATTGGGTCTAATTGAGGTTTGATTGAGTGAAGGGGTTTGAAGGGCTTGGAATTTACATGCGCATGTCGAAAATACTAGGTTAAAATGATGAATGAAATCTTGTGGTGGTTTTTATTATAGGGACAATGATAGTCGGTATGATGGTGGATTTGGGTTTAGAGGAATGGTGGTGACCGTTGTTGGAGGGTTTGATGTTCGGCGCTGTTGGTCAGTGATGGTGGTTGTCGTGGGTGTTGGTCGATGGGAGTTATGGCGGCGGTCAATAGCTATGATGGTTGTGTTTGTAGTTTGGTATTCGAGGGTATTGGTCAGTGGTGGTGGTTATCGTTATCGTTATCAATGTCGTGGGCGTTGGTCGATGGGAGTTATGGCGGCCGTCAATAGCTATGATGGTTGTGTTTGTAGTTTGGTATTCGAGGGTATTGGTCAGTGGTGGTGGTGGTTATCGTTATCAATGTCGTGGGGGTTGGTCAATGAGAGTTATGGCGGCGGGTCAATAGCTATGATGGTTGTGTTTGTAGTTTGGTGTTCGGGGGTATTAGTCAGTGGTGGCGGCGGCGGCGGCGGCAATCAATAGGTATGGTAGTTGGCAATGTTAGTAATTTGGTGTTCTTGGGTGATAGATAGTGTTATGAAAATTAAAGCAAATAGGAGATATAAAATGCTTCTAACAAAGATTGGAAGGTAGTTCTCAAAAAATAAAAATAAAAAACGTAAACCGAAAACTCCAAAATGGAGTTTTCAGAAACAACGCCATTTGGAAAACTGGTTTATAAAACTGAATGGAAAAAAAAAGAAAAAAAAAAGTTGTATGTCAAACGCCAATATTTTTTCGTTTTCAAAATTGAAAAAAACATTGGAAACAAAAATTATTTCAGACGCTACGGTTGCCTGTCCGTGCTGCGATACAGCCTTCTATATGGGAGGAATCCTGTACATTTGTAAGATAAAATCCTCAAGGGATCTGGTAAGTGGTAAACAAGAGCTATGGCATACACTGGTCAGGCGAAAAGAAAGAGTGGCTCAAAACACAAGTGCAGTGCTTTTGGCCAAATAGAATTGCCCGAAAATAGAAAGAAAGAACCTAGTCCCAAACTTAAGAAGGGAAGTAAGGAAACAACTTTGCTTATTACACTTGGTATAGAGATTATAACTATAAAAGAGTGATTACAACATTTAGTAGCAACTAAAAGAATGTGACCTTGAGATGAGATCATTTAGAACCATACGACATCCAAGTGCTCATATAGCACAGAAGAATAAAATTATATAAGGAAAATTCTGCTACTGTAACCTATAAATACGGCGAATAGAGCTCTTCTACTCTGATTCCCTTCAACTCTGGAGCATTTACTGGCCATCCGAGGATCTCTTGAGATGCCAGCATTAGAGGGGACGTGTGTGCCGGCCGCTCGCCCAACCACAAAGGCGTGCATTCTTCGGAATAGGGTACTCATCCCTGATCGAATTGGTTGAGGTATACACTCGTAGATAAAATTGTTGTCCAAGGTACTGTCGCGCCCAAAATTCGGACCTCAGCTGCCACATTCCCACATTATCAAGCGCCACAAAAATTGCAGTCCATGATTTGGGATATACCTGCAGTCCACAAATTGCAGTTCATACAAATTGCTGTCCACAGTAATTGACAAATAACCAAGAATCTATTTCTTTGCTATTACCTGAACGGTGCAACGTGCAATTGCATCTCGAAGATTGTATTGGTTTCTACTACCTGAAGTCCATTGCCCTCCATCCATTCTGCATTTACAGAAGTTAAGATCAGTTTAAAAAGAGCAAGAAAGAAGGAAGAAAACAGCACCACAAACAACTCTTAGAACATTTATTAGAAAGAACTGAATAAGCTCAAGCAATGTGTTCATATAAATCCATTGGCGCCTACCCTACTACGAAGAAAGAGTATCCATTGAGGTGCCAGCTCTGCACGATGTCTTCCGGGTTTTCAAAGACGATTTCGATGAATGCTCGGTAGTCAACACCCATAACGGATGTGTCAAGGTACAATCCTCCACCCGTGGGGTTATAGGATATGCTTCCAACGCGAAAAACTCCTTCAATATTGAAGTAGTCCGCAAGCTTGAGTGGGGTATCAGCCGGCACAAACGATACACTGTTGACACCATATCTCTGCTTGCCATTGACTTGCCCGGCAGAGCTATCAAGCCTGATAGTTTTGGTGGTGTTGATCATACCATAGTGGTACGAACCTTGTGGATTAGGCCTTGGTCCACTTGCTGTAAGATTAGTCCTGAAATAAGCGTGATTGATGTTAGCGTGTTACCAACATGACTATGCGGGTGCATTTCAGCACGCGTAATTGCTGTAAGATCAGTGCTAAATACCTGATCGAACGGGCCTGGTTGAGGGACCAGTCAACCTGGATGGTAGGACCGCCAGGGGGCGGGCCGGAAACTGGGCCAGCAGAGTTGCTGTAATGAAGAACACCGGTTGTCGTGAGGATCTTAGACGTGAAACGGGTGGACACTACAATGTAGTAGTCTTGACCTGGTTGATCAGCCGTTACTAGGACAGAGTAGGATTGGCCAACATGAACATCAAGCGAGGAGAAGGTAGTTTGGAGCGTGTGTGTTCCTTCAACTTCCACCAACTTCATCTTATGGCCTTGAATGCGAAAGTTAAGCGAGTTCTGTAGTCCAACATTTGATATTCTGAGCCTGTAAGTTTTACCTAAGACCAAAAAAAGCCGCCATTATCTTCAAATAAGACTGGAAATTTCAATTTTAAACTTATGCTAGTAGACCTTACTCAATCAAATTTGCCTACAACTTTCAATAGATTTTAACCAATGCTTCTCTGAACAAAGATTAAACACCAAGTACCTTGTTCAACGGTGAAAGAGACACCGTTAGGTCCACGCCCGTTGATAAGAACTCCATCAGGAAACGGTAGCTTCTTACCCCGGTCGAGAGTTGCCTTCAAAGTCTATGAAGACACAAGTAAATCGGTTACTCGCCATGCAAACTGTACTACGTATTAAGGTGAAATGGATGTGTCTATCGTCAGAGTAGAATTAACTTGTGCCAAAGCGATATGATTGCACGAAGATCAAGCCTCGTGACATTTACCCAGTTAGCACTGGGGTTTTGCTTCATGACCCTTAAGTGGTTCTACATAATACATCTGGTTCCAACAGTTTTAGTGACGAAAAATTGACAATAAAAGTTACTATCGCTAAAATATATAGCGGCACAAAAATGAATCGAAAATATTCTTGACTTACATCAGATGATCCTTATACTTACCGGTGCCGACGACTTGTAAAATTCTGGTAATTTAATATTGGGATCGCAAAGAAACAAGGGCAGGTGAATATAAATGGACATCAACCAAGCCACATGGTGTGGGCCTAGTGAATGAAGGCTGGAGTGACATGGGCTATAGCAGAAGTGAGCAATAAGTTAGACGCACATGCATGACTGAATGGGTGTCCGGGCCCAGATTCAACAATTCCTAAAATGCCTCTCGGGTGAACTTTTCTAATAAAAGACAACATGGTAGGCCCTTTGCCCAAAAAGTCAGAGACCCATCAAGTTGACAAGGCTATACCGGTGAAAAGTAGCACCAGTCACTGCCGAGTGCCCAGATGCATGGGAGATCAGTGGGATTCGAGGAAGACAAAGTGATAGCATGGCCCTAATGACCACCTGATTTAGTAGACCGATTGCCCATATTTGCTTGGTTGGAAATAAGAACGAATGCTCAATAATTTCGAAAGTAGAGGTAGGATATCGGATGCACAACCTTTGTCGTACTTATCTAAATGAGTGAACATTCGATAACTATGGACAAAAAGTTTTTAGGAGCAGCAACATCCCCACTCCCTTCGAAAACAACAAAGTACGTAGCAAAATAAATTTCAAAATTAAGTAATCGTAATATTCTGATTCACAAATTAGCCATTAGTACTTGATGTGACATAATAATAGATTGGATCTAATTACTTATAATGTACATAATGGGCAGAGGGATCATGCGTTATAATTATTGGGCATATAATGGGCAGAGGGAGCATGCAATTAGAAAGAGTTGTCTGTTAACCACTGCATCCATGTCATTAAAGTACTTTTATCGATATTATTAATTTTTATAATGACAATTTTTATTGTTAAAATATATTTAACGACGTCTGTAAATCATCCGGAGGTGCTGTACAATCATAAATGCTCACTGCATCCATATATTCACTTTCAGCCCATCTGTCACTCACCAACCAAATAACGACCAAAATCCAACAGTTAATGGCCCTTTTACTTATCAACATAAACAACAAAAGAACTAGAGATGTCAAATGGGCCGGGCTTGGGCCGGCTTAGCCCAAGCCCATCGGGCCTCCAGCAAATCGGGCCGGGCCGGGCCTGGTTCTAGGGATATCTGGGCCCGGTCCAAGCCCAGACCCTAGGCCCAACATTTAGGGCCGGGCTTGGGCTGGGCCCGGGCCCAATTTTCTTTTTTTTTTTATTATTTTTTTTGGCATTTTCTTGTTATTCAATGTAAGGATTTTTTTTAATTATGGTAATTTGCTGTTAGGGACGCTTTATTAAAGCGTCCCTAACAGCAATAAATGCTTTACTACAAATTTATAGCGACAAGAGTTAAAAAGATTGATGTGTAAGAATATGTTTTACGGTATATGGTAAGACTAATTCAATATACTAAATCAACAAGTTTGGCTTCAAAAAGGTTCTCAATAATGATAAATTCTCAAAGGGACATGAAGTAACAAATATCATCATCATAAAGATAAAAGCCAAATTGTCAAGAAAAACTTCATCCCAAATGATGGGGGTGGGCACGCGACAGTGCTACCCCTCCCCTTCGTCACTGGCTTCAGGTTCATTGTGTGAGGCTATGCAATGCACATCCGTTGATGGAGCTTAAAAGTCGAGGACAAAGCTACTCTTCTTGGTAAAACTTAAACTTAAAAGGAAATACCTTTTGAATCTTCTTTATGCAATCTCTCTTTTAAACCAAATTTTGGGTAATTCGAACACTAGAACTGGAATTAGGTTCGATTATCTAAAGCTCATGGTTGGGCACAGAACAATATCTATGCTGAAATAGAGCAGATTTCAAGTTCCAGCCCACTCAAATTGTAATATAAATTGACAAAATACAACAAATGTGGGGTACACAATGCATTGGGGTCAGCAATTTCAATACATAAAGATGTTGGAAATTTACTCGATCCTATGACCACTATATTTATAAATAAAAAAAAATCAAAGACCTTAAGATGTGTTATTATTCTTCGCATTACTTAAATCTTCAGTACTGTTTAGGAGGGAAAAGGGGAATAAATCCGTTGGGGGAAAGGGGAGAAAAAGTGGAATTTCAAAAGTAAAGAGGGGGGTCTGAACCGGGCCATACCCGGGTCGGGCCAAACTTGAGCCTGAACTGGGCCAAAACCGGGCCGGGCCTGGGTTTTTCCTAGGAAATGTAGGCCCGGCCAGCACTGTTCATCAAAGGGGTCGGGCCAGAAAGGGGCCGGGTCAGGCCAGCCCACGGGCCGCCTGGCCCATTTGACAACTCTAAAAAGAACGAGGCATATCCAAGTAAGATCCGCCGCAGCCCACAAAATTGACCTCTCACCATATTTTTTAGTTTCCCCGGTAAACAAATGTAGCGCTTGAAAATACTTTTAATTTTAATTATTTATTTTTTAAAAAAATAAAAATTAATTTAGTTTAATTTTTTTAAAATAAAATAATTGAGTATTTGATCACCCAGTTTTTATTTTGAGTTTTTTCTTTGGTAGTAGTTTGCAGTGGCGGTGGCAGAGCGTGGCAGTGGCTGGCGGCGATGGCAGCCTGCGGTGGGCAGTGGATGTGGTGGCGGTGGTCTCAAAATAAAAACCAAAACTCAAAACTCCAAATGAGAGTTTTCAAAAATAGTCATGTTTTTAAAACTGGTTTTCAAAACCGAAGAAAAAATAAAACGAAAATTATGTGCCAGACGCGTTTATTTTCTCCACTTTACAAAATTGAAGAAAAAACTGAAAAAAAAAATTCAAACAGAGCCAAGTTGTCAGTATTTTTAGGAGTGATGCAAACGAGTCTGAGACCCAAGGAGCTTGTGCTTAGCAACCAAGAGTCGAGCTTGAACACTCATTTACACTTGTTTACCCAAGAGGGAGTTCGGCTCAATTTGTTTGCATACTTGAGCCAAGATCAAAATTATGAAAATATAAAACCTTGGACCTGAACCTGAACAAGAAAGGGTAAGGGAAGGGTGATTACCGTGTGATTAGATTTGTACCAATCTCCGATGAGAACGGTATAATCGCCAGCAGGATCATCAAAAGGGACAGGAATTCGGGGACGGCTGAGGATCCTGATCCCCCCAAAACCACCAGCAGCCTTGTGGAATGCTAGGGAAGGGTAGTAGTAAAAGCTTCCAATCTGATCCTTCACTTGGAGCATGAAGGTGTAGTTCCTTCCCGGAGGAATTGGACATGTAGTTCCGTAAACTCCATCTACAAATGAGTTTCTCCTGTTTTGAACTCCATTCCTACATTTCCAAGTACACAAAATCACTATCAAAACAAAACGGATTTGATGGTAAACTCAAAAAGCGAGAGACAGGGACGACCCTACTCTCATTAAATGATCAAGTGAGGAAGTTGAGGGTTGTGAAGCTGTCAATGTTAACATTAATAAGACCAAGTACTCAATCCAGTTAGCCCTGTCTCATTGTTCATGTTGATGCAAAAAACGGGTGCATTACTATATTGATTATGCAAGGACCCAGAGTGAGAATGTACTGGACATTTTCACTCGAATGGAAATGTTGCAATGCCGCTGGCGATGAGAGTGCCTTTTCAGCTTTTTCTGCCACATGTCTACATTCGATGGTAGGTGCCAAGAATGCCTTTTATTAGGCAATCCCATTAGCTCAAAAGATGCCATTTACATTAGTTCAAGAAGAAAAATACTGGAAAATCTGGAAGGTCTGTGTTTCTTTAAAAGGAGTTCACATGCCATGTGCAACACTTTTGGATCTGTAACCTCCTGGCTTTTCTTATGACCTAAATATTGGGGCCACAAATCCTTAAACTAGTTTGGTTTACAGTCATAACTTCTGACAGATACTCCATGAAGGAGTTCAATCCTCCTCGGTTCATGTGTCCTCCGGGCTATGTACCGTCGTCTTATTAATTTCAGGGTCTGGGAACTAGAAACAAGCCCGTGAAACTAGTACAATCAAGGCAATACACCACATGCCGTTCTCAAAACTGCCAAGGAAGAGAAAGTGGGAAGAAATTGAGAAAGGGTAACTCGGAATTGCACAACAAAGACAAACCAAAGTAGAGGCAAACATTCTCTAGTCGGAGTTCCACAGAAAGTACTACGGAGTATTACTTTGTGGTACAACGGGTCATATTCTTGCATTCATCACCACGTTACTAGGAGGCCTTGGCTGGGTCTTTTTGGATGTCCGTACGAGACCCACTGAATATAATTTTCTCAAAAGTAAGTTAAGACTCTAATGCAAGTTGCCATTGCATCGTAGCCAGATGAAAAGAATCGCCGTGATTGTTTAGACTTAACACGTTACTTTTAGCGATAGCGATAAACTTCACCTATAAGGCTCTAGCTTCTTTCCGGCGGTTAAAGCATTTATCCGCGAGAGAGACATGTGAACTGCAGAGTGCAGACTAATGTTGACCAAAAAGAGGGAAGGAGAATAGGGAGTCTGTTACCAGGAGATGAGGAATGGCTCGGTTAAGCTGTTGAAAACGTTGATGATCAGATTGTCATTGGTGACGGAGTGGATGTCAGGACCAGGGAACTGGCCATTGATCAAAATGCCCTGCAAGAATCGTGCACAGAACCAATGCATATTCCATCAGATCAAACACAATCCACTCAAAACCATCGAGATGTTCACGTAAACAAACCTGTTGCCGGACGCCGAGCGGGTAGATGTCGCCGTAAGTTACATTCCAGTTGAAGAATCTGTACGGGTCCTCTGCTCTAACAATCGCAAAAAGAGCAAGAACAGTACACAAGAAGAAAGCCGCTGGATTAAGCGGCATTTTCACCAGAGAGCAGAGGCAGAAGGGTTCCTCTGTCTCAGCTCCTTCCTTGTGCTTGCTATTCTTAGAGTATGATCTGAGGGGGATTTAAGGAGTGAGTGGTGAACCTGTGTGGTGCTACTGTGACGGGATGGTAGGAGGAAAGTAAACGATGAGATATGGCTCATTTAAAGTGCGCTACAGACCATACCCAATGACTAGTGAGAGACCCTTGCTGTCTGTCTGTGTCTGTGTGTGTGTGTGTGTGTGTGTGTGAGAGAGAGAGAGAGAGAGAGAGAGAGAGAGCTCAAACACAAGTTTTGAATTTGCACCGGGCTAAGTAGAAGTTTTGATGACCAGGTATAATCGTCTTGCTAACGCCTATTGAACTGAACGGAAACTAAAACTAGTGTCAACTGGAGCTTGTCATCGAATAAAAAGTAGCTCACTTGTGTATAATGTTATTAATAGACGAGTTCCATTAACGTCTTCACTAATGATTTGGAAAAGTACTTTTCACTTAAACATGTAACTTAATTTTTAACTATTGTTTATTAACTTTGCGAGTATTTAATGTTAAATAGACTCGATTAGAAAACTTTACATCAATGTTTATCTAATTTATACTACATCTAAAGGGAATAACTCTTTTCATATCCCACCTTGATATTACTTGAACGACAAGCCGCACGCTAAGTGAGTGGCACGGGACACTCAAGAATATAAAGGTTTTAAGTTTTGAAAATCTGGTAGTTATAGTCTTTAGTAACAAGCTTTTAACTCTAATCATCACTCAGTTATTCAACCGTCAATTTTTCTTTTACCTTATTCTTCATGTCCCTTCCTTCTTTGGCTTTATTTTCATCCTACACTTATTTTTCTCAATTCTATAATTTCGATTACATGTATAGACTGAAATCTGGATACACTTTTAGACCAACCTGAAGCGACAAACGGATGTAGCTCCACCGTATTTCTTCGGGAAAAGAAAAGAAAAAGGGCGGGAAAATCGGGGGTGTCGGTGATGGGGTCCACACGTACCAAATTTGGGCCGGTGGTATTGCCCACATGCTTTTACGTTTTTATTATCTCGCTTTTGTTGGGTGTGTCACGGTGTGTGTGTTTGGACTCCAGCCATGGGAGTGTTCGCATGTGCTAAGCTAACACATGGAGGCCCCACTACCCTCCACCGTTCACACGTCCTTTCCACTTTCCCCTTTCTTTCTTTAGTTCGAGGGCTATGTTACAATTATGGTCCTTTCTATTTGACTCTTGTTTTGGTTCTATCCTTTGAGTTTTCCCGAATTCATCTTTTTTTATCTTAACGTCTGTAATTTGTTGTGTCATTCATTAGTCTCTATCTTTGTATATGTAACACCGCCGAGTGGTGGGCGGTGAGAGGCGGTCTCATGCGAGCATAAGACCAATAATGCCGAAACTTTGAGTTAGACATCGATGATAAATATGTTGTTGAATTACTAACAAATGATAAACTCCCTACCCCCCTCATGGAAACTTTGGTGTTGGATTGCAGGGGCACTCTTTAAACGGTCTTGACAGGTAACTGTTTCTCATAGGCATCGAAAACGAATTTTTGTGCGGACTTCATGGCAAAGCAGGCAGCGGATCAGCGCTTCAGTTTTCAGATATGGGAACAAGCGCCGACCTTTTTGGCAAACCACCTGTATTTTGACTCAAGTGGAAGAGTCACCCTATGTTGTGTTTTAAATAAAATTTCTCCCCTTTTCAAAAAAAAAAAGTAACTATCATATTATTATTTTTTTCATATTAATTTTCAACTCACCAAGCCTACATCTCAGATATGACCATTCTGGGAGGGAAAATTCCTGCAAAAACCCAATTTCGTCTCTGCCCGCGTGAGCCTCATCTTCGATTGGATTGACGACGTCAAGAAAGAGAAAAGAAAAGGAAATGTAACATAATTTAATCCACGGATTTGATGGTTGTATGAGCAGAAATTGACTTACAAATGAGCAGAGCGTCTAGCAAGAAGAATGCAATTCTCGTGCTTAAAAGGTACTCAGTTAAGTGAAATATGATATATACTATACACTCGGTCACACACTATCAATGAGCCATAGAACAAGTTTATGGTAATATCTATACCTTTATGGTGAAGCTTCTTTAAAACTTTCAATTATACCATTTCATGATATAGTAACATCAGATTTGAAAATAACTACAAGGTCACCTCGAAATTTTCTTTAACATTTAATATATAACTGCTTCACCCCAGTACAACTAGAACTTCGTTTTCATCCCTATTATTCGAACTACTCCATCCAAAATATTCAAAGAACATTTTACTCTATTTTTACAGCTCCTTTTCTCTCGATATCCATTTTGATAGTAAACTCGTTTTTGCTTTTATATACCTTTTATCAACTTTTTGTAGCGATTAGATGTGCATAAGCATTGAAAGAGAAGAAAACCTAGTTAATTAAAAATTTTCTAGCTCCTAATCCGGCCATGGAAAGTGCATTAAAAGGTAAAAACCTTTGGATGAAATTTAACTGTCACAAAATATAAAAAATAGAGATTGAGCTTGGAATAAAGCTTCAACTTGAATTTTCCAAATGGAAAGCCGAAACAAATATGCGTCGGTCCAAAGTCCAAATAAATGCGTGTGCTATCATTGTAGGCGGTCTCATATGATTAACATCTCTTGCAATTTATTGTCTTGATTGCTTTTTATTTCAAATTTATAATAATAGAGCCAACGTGATGTTTTTCTATACTTTTGCGTGTCGTTAAAAATTGTATCGATAGTAAAATATCAATACTTTTAACAACATATCAAGTGTAAACACGTATACGAGTGCGCGAAGAATATACTCTCAAAATAATGTTCATTACGCATTTTCGAAATAAAATGATAAGGCGTGGCGGGAAAGCAGCGGACAAACTTGATTTATCATGAACTCGTGTGGGGATGCAAGGACTACTAGGACCCCTCAATCAATGAATCAAAAGGTCACGTGGCTCAACATCCTAAGCTTCACGACATCAGGACCAAAAGTCAATGAGCAGTTAATTTGGACCAAAGAAAGTTAAATCATGAATGTATCACCAAACCAATCAAGTCAAAAGGATGTTCACTCAGGCACTAAAAATCGAAAACTTATTGTATTTGATGGCAGTAAATTGCAACTGTTTTAGCTTTAACTCGGGCGGGCTGTAGCACGAGATTTACAACATCTTATATACCATAATTGGGTTAGTGAAATTTAAATGTCTGTCTTTTTTTTCACACATTTATATATTTCTCTACGCTTATAATAAATTGTTTCGATGCACTTTTAACGACAAATGAAGACGTGGACAAGTATAACAAAGTATAAAATTAAAAATAATTGGTACTTAATTAGTGACGTTGAAATGTGCGGCCTAAATTTCTCACTAAGGATTTTTAAGAAGAAGCCAGCAGCCATATATATCTATCATCAATTGTTGTTGGAGAAGAAATTATAGTACAACCCCAGCTGCACCCAAAAACACATAGCCACTCAAATCTTGTTATATTTGATTCTAGTACGTAACATGTGATCTTAAAGTGATTTCCTTTTAACCCAAAAAAACAAACAGAGTAATAACACCTTTATCCTTCGGTACATGCTGAAGCATCTCATACTTGGGATGATTTCTTTTCCCTCCCCTCCCCTTCCTTTTCAAAGATCATCATCATCACTTTATAGGATCAGAATTCGCTGATGTAACCATGGGTTACAGCAGGGGGGTGCTGTCCCTATTGTTGTGAGAGGGGGAAGAGAGAGCCCCTATTGTTGTGAGAGGGGGAAGAGAGAGAGAGGGGGGGGGGATGCAAACCATGGTTACCCTCTGTCTCTTTTCTCCCTCTCACAACAATGGGGACAACACCCCTACTGTAACCCATGGTTACAGCAGGGAATCCTGATCCCACTTTATATAATGAAAGGAAAACCAGCATCCTCAACGAGGACTAAAGAATCAACTCATAGAGGATAATCACACCATATCGATTTACCTCTAATCCAAAAGTAACATGATTTTTTTCTTAGTATGAAAGTCGAATTGAGTTACTAGTAAGCCTCCCCGCCAGTATAAACTCCTTGGCTGCCGAAGGAATAGGCAAAAGCACACTAGAATCAATAATCGACATAATTTTTTTCAAATCCATCTTTTTTCCTATCAAAGGAGATTAACGAATGGCTCTCCAAAAGAAAGGCATAACTCTCATGTTGAGAGGCAAACAACTCTTGTCTCAAGATACTTCACAAAATCAAGCAACAAAAACATAAACACATCATGAAGAGCAATCATCTTCATCCTCGCTGGGACGTAGCCAACAAGGATCTACAAACTATCGCCAGCGAAAGGTTGTCGGAGAAGTTTGGTTCCGGTGATGGATTGGGGCGGAGCTACGTTGGGAGGTGCAAATCATAACTAGATCTAAAGCTTTTTAGCAACCCTCCTCTAGCTCTATCCATTTTTGCCAAAAACCCATGCCAAGCTCCGTCGTGCGAAGGTTAAAATGAACACAAAAGGTTCATTTGGTTCGTTATTTAGACAGTATATAGATGTAGTTGTCGTAATTGAGGAAAAAAAATATTTATTGGAACCATGAAATTGATGAAAAATTCATTTCAAATACTCAAAATTTGATTTGGATTTCATGGGATTGGATTTGCTTTTGTAGTGCGAAATCCAATAAAAATGGTCGGATTTCATGGGATTGGCTTTGTTTGAATTAAAAGTAATTATTTATCTTACCTTTTTTCTGGATCTCTCCAACAATGAACTCATCACTACCGTCTTCATTGTCGTTACCGCCACACCACTTTTACTACTACCACAATCGTCGTCGCCGCCACCACCATTACTGCCATTATTACTGTCGTCGCCACCACTACTGCTACCACCATTGCTGCGGCCACCACTGTCACCATCACCGCTATTGCCACCGACGACTCACCACTGTCACCATCACCAGCACCACTACTGCCACCGACGTCACTATTGGCGTCACTTGACCACCACCAATTACACCTCAATACCACCACTACCATCATTATCATCACTTGACCAACCCACCACGCCCGTAGTCGATGTCGCTACCCAGTGTGATGCAGTCACCACCACCGTCGTTTGGTGACACTAGCACACTTGAAAACCATTTACCATAGTTCGTTTTTCATCATAAGTTAAGGATATAAATGTCTAAAAATTTATTATCTTTCTATTTCCTTTCTCCAAACACAATACAACAAACTCTGTGATTAGAATTTCCTCTGGTTCCAACAACAACAAAAAAACGTGAATTAAATTTCAAATCTAATTCGGAATTTGAATCCAAATACTAAAAGAATTTATTTCAAACAGACCATTAATTCACTGTGTAATCCCGTACGGCCATTACGACGTAATCTCACACACACCTAGTGACCCAAGAAGGCTTTTCCATTCAATCACTCAGAGATGTTTTTCTCAATATGTCCAACTCTATAATGAAAGATATATATAAAATATTCATTCTTCTCTATATAAGAGGATGCTACAATTTTTTTTATCTAATTATTTTCTCCAAGTATAAGCAGTATTATGCCAGAATTGATATTCTCAACACGTGCAGGGCACACACGCACATAGACACACACGCACACACTTGCGCTCACGCATATATATATATATATATATATATATATATATATATATATATATATATATATATATATATATATGGAGCTGATCCGTTGATAACGCTAGCAAAATAGGATAAGTTGCTAGCGCGATCTGGCCGTCCAAGGGCAATCTGTGGACGGCCCAGATCTTTTTTTTACGTTTTTTTAAAGTCCGTCCGCTACATAATGTAGCGGACGAATTTTTGACAAAAATACCCTTCAGCTCCGTCCGCTACATTATGTAGCGGACGAGTAGACAGACTACTTTTTTTTTCTCCTTCACTGTCCTTTCTCTCATTATTCTGACATCTCTCTCTTTTCTCTCATTGTCCTTTCTCTTTCTTTTCCTTCTCTCTCTCTCTCCTTCTTCCTCAATACCCACCCAAAGGTACTTATATCACTTCACACGCCCACTGCCGTGAGGCAGTGGTTCCCTCTCTTCTTCTTTCATTTACACATACACACACATTTATATATAAACACACTGCACTAGACACACTACACTCTTCAGACCCATTTCATTCCACTCATGCATTACCATGTATTACCATGTATCCACATACCACACATGCACACAACCAACACTCCCCCTCTCCACTCCCACTGCCTCACGGCAGTGGTTCTCTCTCTCTCTCTCATTTTTCTTTCTTTTCCCAAGCACTCTCATGCACTCCACAATTACATAAACCCACACCGCACAAATCTGCACTCCCTACCTTCCATTTTACATCCGAAAATTGGAGCTGTTGCCTAGTTGTCTATAAATACGAAAATTGATTACTTGGGTCCCTGGAATGTTGTGCGGAATTTTGTCCTTTCTCTATTTGGTTTCTCTATCAAAGCATAGAAGGAAACTGAACCTCCACTTCTTCTTCATCCTCTGTTGCTGTGGTTGAGGAAGAACAGGAAAATTAGGACAGTGAGAGAAACGAGAGAGAGAGAGAGGGAAAGAAAGAAAAAGGACAGTGAGAGAAAGAGAGAGAGATGTCAGAAGGACAATAAGAGAAAGGACAGTGAAAGAGAAAAAAAATTAGTCTGTCTACTCGTCCGCTACATAATGTAGCGGACGGAGCTAAAGGGTATTTTTGTCAAAAATTCGTCCGCTACATTATGTAGCGGACGGACTTAAAAAAACGTAAAAAAAAAGATCTGGACCATTAGAGAAAGAGATAAGTCAAATTAAAGAGAAAGGACATAGAGAGGGGAAAAACAAGTCAGAGCATTAATGAGTGAGAGTGAGAGAGAGAGAGAGAGAGAGAGAGAGATGTTAGAAAACTAGTCCGCTACATTATGTAGCGGATGAGGGAAAGAGAAGAGAGAGAGAGAGAGAGAGAGAAAGTCAGAGCATTAATGAGAGAAAGGGGAGAGAGAGAGAGAGAAAAAAACAGAAAAGTCCATCCGCTACATAATGTAGCGGACGGGCTGTTTTTAAACTTGAGGGTATTTTTGTCAAAAAATCGTCCGCTACATTATGTAGCGGACGGACTAAAAAAAAGCGTAAAAAAAAAGATCTGGGCCGTCCACAGATCGCGCGTGGACGGCCAGTCGCGCTAGCAACTTCTCCTATTTTGCTAGCGCTATCAATGGATCAGCTCCCATATATATATATATATATATATATATATATATATATATATATGGGAGCTGATCCATTGATAGCGCTAGCAAATGGAGTTAAGTTGCTAGCGCGATCTGACCGTCCATCCTGAAAGATGGACGGTCCAGATCGCGCCTTTTTCCAAAACTGATCCCCGTCCGCCATACTGTCTCGCGGACGGGAGTTTTACCTTTTTGCCCTCCTCCCATGTCCGCGAGACTGTCTCGCGGACGCCTTTCTGTTCCTGACATGTGTCAGGAAAAAGGCGTCCGCCATACTGTATGGCGGACGATCTCTAGGCTGACACATGTCAGGGCCTGTCCCCTCGGTCGCCTATAAAGTCTCGGGCGTGAGCCCCGAGAACTGTCCCCTGGTATCTGTATGGCGTCAACTCTCTCCTGCTATAAATATTTAATCAGATCGGGGTATTTATATTATTGTAGCGGACGGCGTCCCCTCTCTCGAACATCTAACCTAAAGCCGCTACCCCATCTACGGCGACTCACATCTCCGGTCACCCACATCTCCCCGCCGACACCACCGTCCTCACCTCAACGACGATCTCGATGGCTTCTGGATCGGAGACCACCTACGCCTACGATTATATTGGCAACTTGCACCTGGTAGGCAAACACTTTTTCAAAGTCATGATGCCGGGATTTGAGCATGAACTTGTAGGCTATCCCTCTTTCTCTTTCTCTGTATTTTCGTGTGTTAAAAGTTTGATCTTTTGTTTTTCTTAACCAAAACTAACCTATTTTTTGTATTTTGTGTTTGGTAGGACATACCGGAAGCATTTACCAATCAATTTACAACAATTCATGATAGTGCAAGATTATATAGCCGCAAGGGGGCATGGCAGGTTGAAATCAAGCTGAAGCCCGGCCGATCCCAAAAAAAGGAATTCGCAGAGGGTTGGAACGTCTTCGTGCGCCAGCATGGCCTCGAACTCGGGGACTTTGTAGTGTTCGAACACCTTGGGTGGTGGGATTTTCAAGTTGTAATCTTTGAACGGAGCGCTTGTGAAAAGCTTTCGTACCCCATTTGTGAACCATAGTTTATTATAATAAAAATATTTATGTTCTTGTTTATTATGTTTTCAAATTTTTTCTTGGTTAATTGTGCCTTTTTTTGTTGCCTCGATATATTGATATATTGAGATCGTTGATTATGAATTGTACATTATTTTTTGGAAAAATTGAGATTGTTGATTCCGTCGCTAAAACAAGTCTTTGGGCGTCAGTTTATTAAAATAGCATTAACGTACTATGTCGCTAAAACAAGTCTTCGGGCCAATTTATTTCAATTTATTAAAACTGCATCACGGGCGCCAATTTATTCCAATTTATTACATTACGCCACATTGTATAGTTCTATATATATAGCGGATATAAGGGGCCCTCCGCTTAGGCCGGGTTCGGGAAGGTCGGGAACTAAGGCCCCGTTTGACAAAAAATTTTTTCCTCTTTTTTTTTTCAGTTTTAAAAACTGAAAAAAAATGTCTGGTCCGTGCCAACCATTTTCTGCGGTAAGTATATCCGCGATACTATATAGCGGACAGTTTGGACTAAGTGTAGAAAAAACTAAGTGTTGGAGAGGTGGAAGTAAGTGTAGAAGAAAAAACTAAGTGTAGAAGAAAAAACTAAGGCCCCGTTTGACAAATTTTTTTTCCCTCTTTTTTTTTCAGTTTTAAAAACTGAAAAAAGTGTAGAAAAAACGAAGTTTTGGAGAGGTGGAACAAAGTGTAGAAGAAAAAACTAAGTAGTGGTATTCTAAGTAGCGGACGTAGAGAACACAACCAAAAACATTCTGCGGGGCCGTCCGCTATACTATGTAGCGGACGTAGAGAAGATGTGTCGTCCGCTACATAGTATAGCGGACGTAGAGAAAACTACCAAAAGTCTAGCGTCCGCGATACTATATAGCGGACAAGGAACAGACCCGCGAGACTATATAGCGGACGGCAAATGTATATTGTCCAGCGGACAGCAAATATATATATTCAAACCCAAAAGAAAGTCCCCCTATAACTTCTACACTCTTCTTCTCCCCGTGTTCTTCCTACTCACAAATATTCCCAGCGGCGTTGGCAAGCAGATCTGCGCAATTTCTTCATAAGAGCAGCTTTAATCCCCCCCTAATAGATCACGTAAGTTCACAAAATCAATCCTTTACATGTTTCTAATCTATAGTTGTGATCAATATTGCGTTTTATGCGTGGTTTTGATTATGCATTGAGCATGTGCTAGCGGTGATGAGGATTTATATATGTATGTATTTGTTCATGTGCTAGCGTTTGTAAAATCCAATTCCATAGTTTCAGTTGCAAAAAATGGAATTTATCCCTGGACCAGAAGATCCATCCGTGTTATACGACCAAGCCAACCATATCAGTACGCTCATATGGGATGGTGGAGTAAGATACATTATTTATCAACTTTCTTATTATTACGAACGTTGTTTTACCAAAAATTTTGCTCAAATTGTATTTATTAATAATTCGTAGGAAAGAGAACTTCTCACCACCGTAGAAGTATCTCGCGAGTTCACGAGATGGACCTTGAACAATTCCCAGAAAAGCATACTGCGTGGAATTGGGTTTGGGATTTTCACGCATGGGCAGATCTTTCAACAGCTTGACCGGGCCTTGATAGGTGCCCTTGTTGAGAGGTGGAGAAGTGAAACGAATACGTTTCACTTCCCGATCGGAGAGATGACGATTACCCTAGAAGATGTAGGGTTCATCTTGGGGTTGCCGGTGACGGGGCGGCCGGTAATTGCTCCTCCGTCAGACGCAACGAATAAGAGAACAGCGCGAGACTTCTTCACTTCGATACCCCAGGATCAATTTAGCACTGGTGGTATAAAGTTGAAGTGGTTGGTAGATACCTACGGGGTTTTGCCGGAAAACTATACGGGCCGTGAGCTTGTGGTGTACACAAAGGCCTTCCTCTTGTGGGTGATGGGAGCAATTTTATTCCCAACGACGTCGAAGAACACGGTCAGCGTGAAATATTTACCGTTGTTGGGTAACCTGTCGGAGGTTGGGGATTATGCCTGGGGTGCAGCGGTTCTTTCGTATCTGTACCGAGCATTGCACAAGGCAACGAGGCCCAACTCCAAAGCCATATGTGCATGTCTCTCGCTATTGCAGGTATATCATATAAATCATGTCTTCGTTATTGTGTTTTATTTTTGTTGAATCGACGATATAAATATAATTTTTTGATGTTCTCAGGTGTGGTCTTACGAACACCTTGCTCCCGGTGCACCAACGCGTAGGGATGGAACCGACAAAGTCTGGCCTCGGTTGTGTGCTTGGGAGTACAGCCGGAGGGCTAGCCACTACAAGAGGAGAGTCGATCCCCATCACAACATTACGTACTATCGAGGGGAGTTCGACCGTCTATCTCCGGGCCAAATGCGTTGGGCACCGTACATACGTTTGGCGCGACGGGTGGGAGAGTCGTTCGTCTTCACGCTCTCCGGGTTGCAGCGCACACCCCTGATCCATTTCGAGCTCGCAGAGTGGCAGCTGCCCGACCGAGCAATGCGCCATTTTGAGTTGGAGCAGGGTTTGCCAGTCGATGCCCCGGATATGAGGGTTAACAGGAACCCACCGGATGTCGGAGTGTTTGGCACCGCCAATGCGTACGAATTGTGCGCGGCCGAAATAGAGCTTTGGACTTCTTGGCAGGACACACTGGCGGCCATCGTCTCGGAGCCAGACCCCGTTATCAGCATCGATCAGTACGATGAGTGGTACTACCGCATCACGCGGAGGAGAGTAGCCCCTGTAAACTTTGAACGTGGGGAGAGGTATGCGCCTAGGGGTCAGATCGATGAGCGTATGGCATACAATCTCGTAAGTTGCCCAACAAGTCTGACTTGAACCAAATTAGTTGAATATAAATGTCTGATTGAAGTTACTTAATTTTTTATCTCTTTGGATGTAGGTTAATGCCTCGCTTGCATTCTTCCAGAAGTTGAGTGAGCGGAGGGATCTGGTGAGCGCAATGGGCGAGGATCTTTGCCAACAGGCTGCGACATTGGCTTTAGGCTGCGGGAATTTTTTGCGCCAAGCATCGGGCCAGTCTTCGGGAGTAAGCCCGGGAATGGGTTATACGGGCGTCAGCCAGGGATACGGTGATCCCTCTGGACAGGCTTCAGGGGTGAGTCAGGGAGTTGTTGGTACCTCTGAAGCGGGGATGGGACAGGCTCAAGCGTCGTGGGGCGATTACAGCGGCCCCTCCTTCAATTTGTTCCCGGAACCCCTCTCTCAAGTCACGCAAGACTTTCCTTTCGGAAACTACGGTTTCTCCGAGGCACTGCCCATTGTCCCGTGGGCGGGACCAGTTGGCGGCCCCGAAGGGGAATATCAGCCGGCCGAAGAAGGAATTGGAGGCCAATATCCCCCGATCGACCCCCGAGGGCAATATCCGAAAGGGCATCCAGCCAGGCCCCTAAAGCCGCATAAATGCGATATAATCCGAGCCCGTTATTTTAGCGGGGCCCCCCAAGACGGAGCGTCGTATGACGTGGATCACCCCGAGGGCTTGGATTACAATGCCTCTTGGACAGAGATCGCCTCGCTGGCGCCGGGATCTTGGTTAGACAGCGGTGTCATCTCGCACTACGTGCAAATTCTGAGGCGAAGGTGTCGGGAGCATCCAGACATCGGTCTGCGCGTGTTTATCTTGGATGCTTTTTTCCATCAGCTCCTAGTACAAGAGTGGCACGACTGGGGCAATGCAAGGAAGGGGAGAGGCATGGCCCAGTGGAAACCGTCCCCTAACCTACAAGCATATCTTGCTAGGGATAGTCCAGTGAGCGCAAGTGTTGCCGACGTGTTTCTAATCCCCTTTTTAGGGAATGCGCACTGGTACTTGGTTTGCTACGAACCATTACAGAGCACGGTTTCAGTCGTCGACAGTCTCTACGACGATACCGACGTGATGCCTGTGATTGATATGTACCGAGGCATAGGCCAGTTGGATGCCATGGTAAGATCCTGTTTCCTTCTTGTTGTAACTTGCATATTATAAAACTGATTAATCTTATTTTGCTAGCTATGTTTAATGCTTATTATGGTTCTCGCAGAATCTTTTTGCTGCCCTGGTCAATGGTAGGCGTCGGGAGAAGGTATCGCGCAGGCCGGTCCTCATTTTCCGATTAAAGAGGAGTAGGCCCAAGCAACATAATTCCTCGGACTGCGGCGTCTTCCTCTGCATGTACATGGATTACATTTGCCGGTCTGAGAGCCTCAAGAAGACTGTCTGGAGCGAAGAATGCATACAAGACTTTAGGTATAGGATTGCTTGGCAAATTATAAATGGCCGGCCTAGAGCTATTAGGTTTATTGTAAATCCGTGTAAGGAACATAATTCCTGCGAGAGATGATGTTCCCCAATTCACATTGTAACGTTACAACACTTTTTTAACCCAAAAAATTTATTGAATGCGATTGATTTTATTGACCAATGTGATTTAACGGTGGGAAACCAAGTGTTGGATATCTGTCTATCTGCAGGGCAAGTGTTCAAAAAATAACAAAGTGATCGATAATATGTGTATCTGCGGGGCCGTCCGCTACATAGTATAGCGGACGCAGAGAAGTGAACCAAAACCAAAAAAAAAAAACTAAGTGTTGGGGTCTGCGGGGCCGTCCGCTACATAGTATAGCGGACGCAGAGAAGCGATCCAAAACCAAAAAAAAAACTAAGTGTCGTAGGGGGGGCCGTCCGCTACATAGTATAGCGGACGCAGAGAAGCGATCCAAAACCAAAAAAAAACAAAACTAAGTGTTGTAGGGGGGGCCGTCCGCAACATAGTATAGCGGACGCAGAGAAGTGAACCAAAACCAAAAAAAACTAAGTGTTGTAGGGGGGTATTCTGCGGGGCCGTCCGCTACATAGTATAGCGGACGCAGAGAAGTGAACCAAAACCAAAAAAAAACTAAGTGTTGTAGGGGGGGTATTCTGCGGGGCCGTCCGCTACATAGTATAGCGGACGCAGAGAAGTGAACCAAAACCAAAAAAAAACTAAGTGTTGTAGGGGGGTATTCTGCGGGGCTGTCCGCTACATAGTATAGCGGACGCAGAGAAGTGAACCAAAACCAAAAAAAACTAAGTGTTGTAGGGGGGGTATTCTGCGGGGATGTCCGCTACATAGTATAGCGGACGCAGAGAAGTGAACCAAAACCAAAAAAAAAACTAAGTGTTGTAGGGGGCCGTCCGCTACATAGTATAGCGGACGCAGAGAAGCGATCCAAAACCAAAAAAAAACAAAACTAAGTGTTGTAGGGGGGGCCGTCCGCTACATAGTATAGCGGACGCAGAGAAGTGAACCAAAACCAAAAAAAACTAAGTGTTGTAGGGGGGGTATTCTGCGGGGCCGTCCGCTACATAGTATAGCGGACGCAGAGAAGTGAACCAAAACCAAAAAAAAACTAAGTGTTGTAGGGGGGTATTCTGCGGGGCTGTCCGCTACATAGTATAGCGGACGCAGAGAAGTGAACCAAAACAAAAAAAACCTAAGTGTTGTAGGGGGGGTATTCTGCGGGGCCGTCCGCTACATAGTATAGCGGACGCAGAGAAGTGAACCAAAACCAAAAAAAACTAAGTGTTGTAGGGGGGTATTCTTTAATACCTTAGGTTTCTAATGTTGTGCTGCGCAGTGTAGCGGACAGTGTAAGAAATCACGTATAAAAAAATGATTGTAAAGGTTATTACAAACGAGTCATTACTAAAATATTATTACAAAATGTCCGACACTTTTGATGGCTCATAAAAGATTATTACAAAATATTCAGTACACTAAAGTTCCACTGCAGCTTGTTCGTCCTCATCCTCGGCATCATCTTCTTCCCCGTCTTGCAAAGGCACTGGACTTATCCCCAGTGCCTTGTAATGGTTCCGCTTGTCGTGGTCTGTCATTTTGTTGCACAATGCACACCTTCTTAGCTTTTTTGGTTGAGTTGCCGTCTCAATAGAGCTTTTCATCCGCGTAGATCTCTTGCGGCCTTTCGTTTGCGATATAATTGGATCCGAAGGCCGGATATCATTGTCGGCTCCCTCCCCCGGCTCGTCATCTTCTGATCCCGTCGTAGGCTCGGTGTCAACCGCATTGCTGACTGAAGCTGCTTCCAATTGGTCGACGATGGGCTCTTGCTGCTGAGCTACCTCGAGGAGATGTTTATATCCGACCATTGTAGCAGCACCCTTTACGGACAAACGGGTGAACATCGTCACCAGATGATTATACCGCAACGTCTCTGATTCTTCAAAGTCAGTATACGGGTGCTCCGGAAAGGAAATGGTACCGTGCAACCTGTTTGCACCTTTCGTCCAACGTGGCAGGACGTATTTATCGGGGATTGTCCTGATATTCTTCTGTGTGAAAAACCGCAGAATGTGTCTACACAGGATGCCATGGAACTCAAACTTCTTACAAACACATGTCACCGAGTCCGTCAATGTGTCGTGGGTCACCGTATAAATTCTGCGCAGCTTCTCAGGGACGAGGTCATTCACGAGCGAATAAACCTTGTACTCACGCGACGACTTTTCTGCCACCTTATATATACTGTATCGGCCCGATTTTTGCAGCTCTACTTGGTATAGCAGGAAGATCTCCTTCGTATAGACTTTGGCACCGTTCAGCTCCAGCGGGGTCTCAAGCAACCTTCTCCTTTGCTTGTACGTGGTTGCAAAGTCTGCAGCCCTTTCTTTCACGAACAACGACGCAACCGCTTTTTGTGCTGATGTGACGAAACTCTTCAAATTGGTAGCTGTACCCACATAATTATCGAACGTGGCATTCATAGATTCACTCCTGCCCGTCGTTTTCATGCCCGCAGAAAAATGACTTCTCGTGTAAACACCAATCCATTGCTCTTTGAGCCCGTACAAGTGCTGGAGCCACTCGTTGTCTTGCAATGAGTAATCCCGAACAAGCTTTTCCCACCTCTCCTCGAATTCCTCAATCGTTAATGACTTGAGGACGCATTTGTCAAAATCCTGTTTAAAGTCTGGATACTTTGCGTACATGTGATGCAGACGTTCAGGGTATTTGTTGCTTATGTGCCAAGTGCACAAGTTGTGTCGAGTATCTGGGAAGACGGTAGCAATAGCCTTCTTCATTGCCAAATCTTGATCGGTGATGATAACAGTCGGTGCTTTGAAGTTCATTGCTTCCAGCCACACCCTAAACAACCATTCAAAAGAACTCTCGCTCTCGTCCCTTAACAAGGCGAACCCGAACAGGATGGAGTGATAATGATGATTGACGCCCGTGAAAGGAGCGAACGGCATCGAGTACTTGTTGGTACGGTATGTGGTGTCGAAAGTCACGACATCCCCAAAATGCTTATAAGCTAGCCTCGAACGACCGTCGACCCAAAAAATTGTGCTAACTCGATGCTCGTCGTCAAGTTTATAGTCGAAGGTAAACTGCGGGTCCTCCATCTGCATCCGTTTCAATAGGCTCATTGTCGCTTGCGCATCATTGAGGTCATACGCGGCTCGTCTATGGGTTCGGACCGCGTTACGAACGTCTGTCGTGTTAAAGTTTAAATTTTGAATTCCCCCAGCCTGTTCAGCAAGAACATTAATCATGTCGGTAGGTCCTAGCCGCGCATCGCTCATTGTGTGAATTAGGCTCCTCGCGACCTTACCCATCTTCTTGTGTTGATGCATCTGACTCACCTTAGAAGGGGTTACTAACGGGTGATTGTGTGCCAGTTCCAGGCTGGTAATAAGCCAATGATCTTGTTTGGCTTTATAGCTTACGAACATCTTGACCTGGCAATTCGTGCGCGCAAAGCAATCCCGTCTTCTCCGCGCATACCCTATTTCGTCATCATCACTGTCATCGTTGCCTACGCGTGTCTCATTTTGCACTGGGTTTCTGCCCCTATGACACTCGTATAAGCGAGAGCATATCCTTTTCGATACGCTGCTTGTTCTTGTAGTTTTTATTCTAATGCCAAAACCAACCCTCAATGAATAAGCTCGAAAACATTCTCCAGCTTCTTCCAACGTTTGAAAGGTTCGTCCTAGATACGGATCACTAGCATCTACGGGGGTGCTGGAGCTCGATACGAAATCAGACATTGTGAAAAAGACCTATGTAGAAATAGAATACGCTTATTATCTCAAAATTATCTTGACGATTAGACCGATTTAGGATACCATATACATAATCTCAAAAGTGTCTCCTATTTTGCTAATTATATATTTACTGAACATAACAAATTAAAATTACTAAGATAAACGGTAGCAAGATCACAAACTTTACCTTGCTTGAGTGATGCTTGAACCAAAAGTGTGTTACTCCAAGAAAAGCTTGAAGGGTGCTGAAAATGGAAGCAAGTGAATCTGAAAGCCCCGCATAAATTTTGCTGAAAGAGCCGAGTAGGGATAGATTCTAGGATACCAGGGGACAGTTCTCGGGGCTCACGCCCGAGACTTTATAGGCGACCGAGGGGACAGGCCCTGACATGTGTCAGCCTAGAGATCGTCCGCCATACAGTATGGCGGACGCCTTTTTCCTGACACATGTCAGGAACAGAAAGGCGTCCGCGAGACAGTCTCGCGGACATGGGAGGAGGGCAAAAAGGTAAAACTCCCGTCCGCGAGACAGTATGGCGGACGGGGATCAGTTTTGGAAAAAGGCGCGATCTGGACCGTCCATCTTTCAGGATGGACGGTCAGATCGCGCTAGCAACTTAACTCCATTTGCTAGCGCTATCAATGGATCAGCTCCCTATATATATATATATATATATATATATATATATATATATATATATATATATATATATATATATATATATATATATATATATATATATACAGATTCATATCAAAAGAACTAAATAAAATATTACATCTTGAGCCGTTCAGAATTTCTTATTATAAAAAATGAATATTAACTTTTATGGCCGTAAAAAAATCAGAATGTCTGCGAAAGAAATAAGAACAAAAGTCTCAGAGGCTTGCAATCAAATGGCGATTACAGAACAACAAAATCATCAACACCACGTATTATGGACAGACATTATTGTCATTCACGTAAACCTCTTTACAACATTAGAACAACCAAACACTTAAAGCGTATTTATGATTACACTGCGGATGAAATCTCCTGACTGTGAAACAAACACGCTAATTACGATTACAATTACAATTATGCTATAATACCCTTACGATGAAATCTCAGACACACCGAACGGGTCCCAGAGATTTTTTTTGTTACGCCTAATTACGTATAAATAACAAAGTATAGCTAGATACAATTCCACATAAAGTGTATGTTTTGTATGTAACAGTGTAAATAGTTTGAGCTTACATGGAATCAAGGAAATTTAATCAAAAAAAAAAATTATCAGGGAAATTTAACCCCAAAAAAAAAATTATGTATAAATATTAAGATTGTATTTCCATATTGCCTATTCCTTAAAAAGGTTTTTAGGAGGAGATGTTACAAAATCTTAGCTGCTTTTGGAAAGCCTAATTTAGGTTTGCTCGTTATATTAATTTCTTTATCATCTTCACTTTAGATTTCATGTTTTTTATACCAAGCAGTACTCACTCTTTTTTCTTGCAAAAGAATGAAAATATAATGCCAAATATAAAAAAAAAATTGGTGAGGTTATTGCACCAACAAAAACGTGACATGGGGGTTACTTTAGTCATTCTTGCAACTTTTATGGCATTATTACAACTTCTTTTTGTTGAACCACACATCCAAAGGTAATTACACTTGCGAATTCTTCAAGAACAAACCAAACACACTCGTTATGATTCTTATTACTTTTACAAACTACAATTGCAGTAACAATTATTCAATGACCTTAAACGGTGAACCAAATTGGCTCAAGTCTAAATTATTTTTGCCCTGACTTTGCTGTTTACATTTTTAACGAAGTCTGGTGATTGCTTTCGATGGTAATTTTAGTTTTGGTAGAATTTGCTGGTCCCTTAGACCAGAATTGGCCTGCCACTGCCATGATATGTATGACCAGGATAACCTTTTTAAAAAATGTTGCCCTGTATGGCCAACAATCTACGACCCTCAATCAGCCAAACCCTTGCCAAGCCTGGCTCACCGGCTTGGCTTGACACAGACTATCACGCAGCGGAAGTCTCACTCTAGACTACGATCTCAGTCTTAGCCTTAGTCGTCTATGGATATTTACAAGTTTTCTAAAGGCAACTCTCTCTCACACACACACACACTGCAAACAGAGTTTACATCACATGGCAACAACTTGTGCCATAAGCTTCTCTTTATCTCTCTCAACGGTAGACAAAACTTACACCCCTTGGAAATCCTAAATAAACTTACTGAAACCGGCAGAGGTGTGCCATGGCCTCGTCTCTCTCTCAAAATACCAGAATACCTTGCCCAAAGCGGTAGACAAAACAAGCCTCTCTAGCACGACCAGGTGTTGACTTACAAACCTTTGATATTCACAGAAACCTGCAGACATGAACAACTGAACTGCCAAAGGCATGCCCCTCTTGCAGTGGACATCCCCCACCGCCTAAGAAATCTGGCATGAACATATAGCCATGTTTTGCATGAGCCCATCATGGACAGATCTTGTAACTGTCTGCACATACGTTGTACAAGACGAATGAACTGCTTCGAACCGCCAAATCTCTAGCCAGCCAATCACGTCAAAGACTGGACACCGCAGCATTCAAATTGCCTCACTACCCACAATTTGCAGTTCCATTGCCCACACAAAACGGTGTCCATGCCAATTTCTAAGTGTGCCACAGACGTACCACCTACTGTGCCATGTTTGTCCTCTAACAAAGCCAATGTCTTGATAACCAATGGTGAACCTCTTAAGCCATGCCACAATTGATGCCACAAGCACCTCAAAGCAACACATTAACCAAAACTGCCCATGGATGCGGACTAATCTCAAGCCCAACTGCCAGCCGAGCTTCGTGCCAAGACATAATCTTGACCATGCTAAGACATGCCCGGCCACACCTTCGACAACATGAGGACAACCAATACAATAATATGCACACCACGAGCTTAGACATGCTAACACACTGTCATGCCATGCCAATGACAGCCCTTGCTGCCCATGGACAATAGAACACTTGTTCCCAGCCCGATGCCATGCACAGCTTTCCTTTGTACATACCCCACTAAAGACATGCCTAAATATGTTAAACATTGCCACAATGAATGCCCCATGACTATCCAATGTGGTCGGCAAAGACATTCCATAGCCCTAAAATAATAATCCATTTTGACTGGTTTGACTAACCATGCGAAAACCCCAGTGTGTGTCTTTGGATGTCCTAAGACACCCCTTGGAATGTCCCCTGCCAAATCTTGGTTCCTTGCAGTATGCAATCCAAAGTCTGCCTGACAGCGTAGTGTGCCTTATACACTATTAAGAGCCAAAACTCACGTGACAGCAGTAAACTTGATATGAATGAATAGTCGTAATGTATGAAACACCAGATTTACAAAACTGCCATCGCCCCATTTTTCGGCAGTGACATGCCAAGCGATGCCCCCTCATATCCCTGTCTTTGGCACATATTTGATGCCATCAGCCATCTCCCTCATGTCTAAGTCCAACTGGACAACGGCAAAGTCCCCTCAAGACCTATGCCAATCAGTCTCTATGCCATGGCAAGCCCACCGGTTGTCATTCGAAAGCCTACTGTACCATGGCATTACCTATCTAGTATTTATACCACGACACTGTCAAGACACCGCTCGTCCATGTCTTGACTTTGGCCTTGACAAAGGAAAACATACATTACAATTATTTATCAAAATTATGCAGTGATAGGCATCACATAAACTGAATCTCTTGTAGGCTGTCTTTCACCCGCTCAGTAAGCATCACACAAACAGACCATTCAACATAGTATACTGTGTGCATATCTATGCATGGTTATTGGTGTCTCCATTTACTAGATGCAACCAAAAGTAGAAAAACTTGCTTCCGGAACCTCATATTTGAAACCTATATTTCAACTGTAGAACCAAAAAAATAGATTTCAAGACCAGCTCCTCCAATAAATCAACCAAAAGTAAGAAAGTCACAAATGACTAGAAATCACTTACTAAAGAGAGAACAATAAGCCCGGCATAAAGAAACTGCAATTTTCGTTTAATTGTCAATATCATGCTATACTAAACAATCCTAATCATAAAGGTCCAGCCATAAGTAAAGACTATCAAATCCCCATATGTAGCAAAAACCGGGCAATCCTAAATGCTTTTACTTTCAAATGTTAGTACAAACATGGCATCAGTACTGATGAATTCGACTTTTTGAAACTTTCTAATTGAACATTCGAGTTGAATTGAACTCCAATTGTAACAAGTCAACCTAATACCTCGCAAAACGTCAAGGGGGCAGAAATTACGAAACCTTAAATTTTGTTAATAAGATAATGGCAAACCTAGATGTAGCGACAGCAGTAGGAATTAACTACGGTCGCTGACTCAGTGATCGTCATCTCCGAAGAGGAGGCGAAGCCGGCTTGCGAAGACGCCGGTGGAGTCGAGGGCGGCTTCGGCGAGGAGGCTGCGCTTGATGTGGCTCATGCGGTCCGTGACGTCGTCCTGCTCTTTCCTTAGGGCTGACGTGTCCTCCTGGAGACCGTGGATGCGGTACTTTTGCCCCACCGATCTGACGCTCAGGAGCAGAATTCCGGTCATCACGAAGAACTGGATGAAGCTGTCCTTCCTCTTCAGGGCGTTTGGGAGGAAGCCCAGCGATGACTTCTTGGGGTTTTGGACGCCGCCGGCGGAGGAGCTTGAGGCCATGGCGGCAAAGAAACTGCCTGTATTCAAGTGCGAGTACTGAGCAGTGAAAGAAACAGAAATTTTAGCGCATCGTTTGGGCACCGTTCGGGTAGGAGTTGCACTATTTTTTCTACATGTAGCACCACTTCTAGACAAATATCGCCGAATACCTTTTAAACGATAAAAAATTATCTTTATAAGATTTAACGTTAATAAAAAAATATTCTTATTAATAATCTATTTATGCTCTATAGCGGAGCTCCTTATCCGCTAAATCTAAATAGTTAGAATTGTTTTCTTGATTTAAGAACATTTTTTCTAGCTTTGAGCGTGACAAAACTAACTGGTGACATATATATCTCTCCACATGTGACCGTAAATGTTTTTGACATGTGTAAAGTTACTCAAGTTGAATGTTGTAAATTTCTTCAGAGCGGGCCACAGAATTTAACTTTTGACCAGGTAGCTCACTCAAGCTATTTTGCGCATAGGGAATGGTTGAATACAGTCATAGGATATCCTTGATGTTTATTATTGATTATAGCTATGTGGATTTTTGGAGCAAATCATGTTTGTAGATGTGTTGTAGCAAAGGTTTGTATAGTTACATTTTGACATGCGATAATCTGGCCTTATTGTGGTATCCCATGTTTATAGGATGTGACTGTCATCGTAAGATAAATGTTGTACTTGTTAAGGTCTATATATATATTTCAACATTTTCTATAAAAAAAATAAATAAATAATTTTCCTGTTGGTTCAAGGATGATGTAAAAAATTAAGCTCTACAAGTTTCGAAAGTTCAACGACCTTTAGCAATGAAAGTGAAGCTCAAATACTAATTTTTTTTAGTATTAGCATCTCCTCATTTTCATGGTAATCGATAAATATAGTTGTCTCCTACTAAACAAAAAAGGCCGAGAAACTCCCACAAAGTTACTTTAGTAGCTCTAAAAGACTCGCAATTTTTCTTTATCAGTAAAAGTTTATTATTAATCATTCTTTGTACCCGTTTCTAAAAACTGTTTAACAAATACAATTTGTGACGAGAATGCAAATTGATTTTTTTTTCCTTCAAAAAGTTCAGGTGTCTTCCCAAAATGCAAAAATTAGAGTCCTCTTTACACACCGAAAGGTAGGACTTGAAATGGAAAACTCCCTACAAGCAGTTATTAAAATGGCACCTTCCAAAATTGTTTGAAGAAAATCTCTGTTATAACCATTGCTATTTATGTATAACCATTGCTATTTAGTGATTTTCACTGTTATAGATAGTATGAACAGGACAAAAATGCCACTACTTGGGAAGGCCAGATCTCCAACAACTTCTGCTTGTCGAGCCCAGATTGATGTGCAACAGGACTAGCTACATGACATTTTGTAGCAAGGGATCTATGCCCCCACATCTAACATCTATTTTTGGACAATATTTGATGAAGTCTATTAGTCTATACATAGAAGAACTACCTTAATGTTCCAATGTAATATCTGTGTGCAAAACCATGGCATATCATCATGATCAAATTTCCAGAAAAACGCTACAACCGTGCTTTTATATATCCTATTCTCATCTTCTATCCCAAAAAAAAAACATTTATTAAAATTATACCAACAAAAATAGAATAAGGAGCAAATGATTTTTAGAAAACAAAATATAGAACACAGAACAGTGATGGAGGTTAAAGGAGGACGCATCATACGGCAGCATCAGTAACATCATCGAGCTCTCGTAGCCACTAGTGCATTTACCATGCAGAGTCACCAGCACTGCCTACAGGGTTTCACCTAAGCTACACTTCAGAAGTCCAAGGTCCCACATTGTTTGCTCTCGATATTTTTCTTTCCACATTGTTTCACATCCTTATTCCGTTCACCATTTACACCTCTGCTTCGCCCGATACCCAGCTTGGGTAAACCCCGATTCAGTCCCTCGAGCAAAACGCAGGCTTTACACCATTTCTGCACAGTTGAACAAAGGTTCTCATGAGAAAGACTTCGCAGTTTATTGGTGGCCAAGCAAAGTAATAATATGTGGACGATGCTGACTATCATCAGCACTGAACCAGTTCAAGCAAGCTCTAAGATTGAGAGACGAAGGACTAAAAAGATGGAATCTGAAATTTCTAAGTCAAAGAATATAGCTATAGTGTGCAGGAAAAGGACTGTTTCTGCCATAATTGCTGAGAACTTACAAACAAACGAACTTACTACATTCCTTTGCAGAAAGAGTCAAAAGTTAAACTTTTTATGATCACAAATTGCAGAAGAGACCGTAAGGCTCTGTTACATGGAGAGAGTCCATCGAGTATGACCTAATTCATGCATTTATGCATCAAATACAGTTGTTTGTACATCGACTTGCTGCAAAATTAGTTTCTTCTTTCTTGTAGAAGTAGGAGTAAACCTACCTGACTAGAAATATAGCCACAGCGTTCACAAGTTCCCTGCTCCGGCATTTTTGTTGAAGTGGCAATCCTGAAATCTTCGCCTGATTTAATGATGTCAAGTATGGCTCTGGGTCTATTACAATGAGCCATCAGATAAGCATGTTAAACTTGTGTACAACAGGCATTTTGTAACTAAATTCCTTGAACAGCTATATTGTGACTATACTTTATGCTCAAAGCATTCAATTTAAAGAACAACCTGATCCTCTCTAAATCCTTTATAAACTCTCGAGCAAAGCCGCGATAAGCATTTGGAGAATAAATGCCTGCATTATCAATAGTGATAAAATCTTTTACAGTAAGCCAAGGATCAAAGAAGTTGGAAATAAATAATAAGCGTAGGAATACAGAACTAAGGAATCAATAATGGAGTACAACATTGGCAGGAAAACTAATGTACAAAAAGGTACCTATAAATGATAAACAATAGAACCTCTTTTCAAGAGGAGTAAGCTACCGTGCAACATTCAATTCATATAGGGACAGACAGATCCATTCTGAGAACGAGTAGGTATATAGAAAGCCTGCTAATAGAAAAAGGGAAAAAGATGCGGAAAAAGAGATGAGCATGGTGGGGAAGATGCTTGTCAAAGAAAGTCCCAGAAGTAAGTTACAGAGTAATTCCTGACTAAACTCGTATAATAAAACCACATAGTACAAGAAAAATAATACAGGGAGAAATATTATTACTTGTTAAAGCAACTAAACCTCTATGTGAATAAAATATAGGTATATTGTATCATGGAAGATACTTATACATAAATATCTAGATTAGCCAAGCTCAAGAGAACATATTCAGTCTAAGTACAAACGTCGTACTCAATTCTCAGCCAAAAAGAGGCCATAACCAAAAATTCCTTAGGGTGAAGAACTAGACATCAACAAAGAGATGCTAAGTTAAACAAGAGATAGATCAGCCTCCTTCAGCAGTCTAGGTTCCCCAACACCATAAAGACACAAAAACAAAAGTAAAACTTGAAAAGAGGCCAACATCAAAAGTCAAACAGATGAAGTAAGACAAAGTGATTGAAGGTAAATCGCTCGATACTTACATTCAGTGGAGAAGTAATCCAGCCTCTTAAAGTATGCATACGTAACTGCTGGTTAAGGTTTTGCATCTAGCAAGAAAAAAAAAATCAGAAAAGACCAGAATAACATACACTACATTAATCAAAAGAACGGATAGGTGATATTTAGCGAAAAACTATAGCTAGAGTCTAGACTGCTACTGTAACTGCTAAGGATATATAACAATCTCCTTCTCATATGTGTACTTGAAAGGCTTGCATCTTGGGATAGGTCCATCTTCACCGGTAGTTATAAATGTGCATCTGCTCAACCTACAATATTTGAGGCATAAAACTTTGTTAGCAATCAAAACAAAGAGAAAAGGTTAGCAAAACACCTAGGGAGAAAAGACATCTAGAATCAGAATACACTACCGAGCGATGTCACCTCGTAATATGTTCAGGAGAACTGTTTCAGCAATATCATCTGCATTGTGTCCAGTGACTAGCTTGTCTACTTTCAACAAGGCAGCACCACGATCAAGGGCCTTAAAGGAAAAGTCATTTTATTACTAACAGTGAAATTCATTGGACATCTTCCTTACAACTACTCAGGGTTTTTGAAAGTTTTCCAATTACTAGCAGAATGCTATGCTCTAGCTCATAGGATTGGCAATCCCAATGAGATCAAGGCAATATTTTCGTTTTCCTTTCTCTTTTTCTGTTGGGGCCCTTGGGGAAGGCAGTCGTCGAATATTCCCGGAAGAGGATTTGGTTCCTTCCACAGTGACGTTGGCTTCTGCCGCTCAATTGTAACAAAATTATATGGACATGTGATGTTTTGTTTCATTTAGCATGTTGGCGCATCTATTACAAGCAAGAACGTACTCTATATCTCTCTATGTTGTAGCACCACAGCTGAACTCATAATGTTCATACTTCCTTCATTCCCTAATGTAGATATATCAAGTTAGAGATGAAAATGATAGCATTCACGAACATAATTAGTAGCTCTTACACCAACTTTTGGTTCTTTAACCTGACGGCAGCTGACGTTCTTTTTTTCAGCTGGGTTTGGGCAGGTTAAATACTTCTCGTCCAACTTTTATGTAAATGAATGCTTCTTAGTAATATTCACCATGCTATAGCTAGTGCATTGCATAGATTTTGAGCTAGTACATTAGTATAATGTTTGTGCACAAAACATTTATTATAAACTGAGGCAGAAATCCCAGAATCATTAAGCATGAAAATAAAACCTAGCTGACAGAGATATTCAAAAACCATTATTCGCCTAGGCTCATTAAATCACTAAACTTAGAACGATGACCGAGAATCCAAAGGACAAGAAAGCAAGAAACTCCCGAGATCCATAAATAAGACTAGCCACAAGCATGAAAAAGAAATTCAGTATATGTGAGGTGGTAAGTTGCCCATTAAAGGATAAAAAACAAAAATAGACAGGAAAAGAAATGCTATTTTTTCTAATATCCATTTGATGGCTCCGAACAGACAGTAAAAGGAAAGTGACTTCCAAAATCCAGTTGTCTGCCCCACAACAGAGATGGTTCGTAGTAATCTTTCAGCTCAAGAATGTTACAATGATTTATTCCCTTACCTGGCGACGGAAAACACCACAAAATGTGCAATTGTTCTTCAAGCCTATCATCTTCACTATTTCATCCATCGTCCACCCATACAGGTCTTTATAGGAAACAACCTTTAACGGCAGTCCATACTGAGAAGGATATACGACAACAACAAATAAGTACAGAAAAAGGGGACTCTCAAACAGATATTGAGTTCATAAAAATAATTATTTCAAGACATCATATTATATTAGCAAATAACCAAAAACCATGCAGCACTAGCTATTCCACATGTCGGAGGAAACAGCAAACTTATCAAACTGCATTCGCAAACCACCCCCCACCCTACAAAAAAAAAAGAGAAACAGATTTGCATTTGCATGTAATTGGAAATGACAAAAAGCAGATGCATACGTTGCCTGAGATACATGATCGATGAAGCACTGCTAGTTAGGAACTACTGTTACATATGTAATGGTACTTAAGCACCAAAAGCTCAAAGAATGAAGAAAGATGAAAGGAAATCAAGCAAAAGAAATTGAGAGTTAAAGCAGTATACTTCGTTAAAACAGCTCAAAGGACTCAAGTTGGTCATATGTAGATGGTATACTGACCTGAATTTCATTTCTTTTGACTGTTTCGAGTGAGTCATCCCTGTACCCTGTGATCCCTTCATCGACCGATAATAGGAAGAGATCCAGGCCATAATTGTGGCGGCGATTTAATTCTGACATAACATAGGCAAGAACTGTCGAATCTGCACAAAGTTAGCAACACAGGCAAAACAAAATGCTTTAGAAATTCATTCCTTGTCGCGCGTGATTAAAAGGGTATTTCGAAGGACAACAGAATTTGGCCTGAGTAACGCGTCAACAAAAACACGTGAAAACACTATACTGGAAATGAGCTCACATTATCAAAACTACATCGCACCCTACATACGGTTTGATGTTACTAAATAAATGGTAATTTTTCCTATTTATGATGAAAAGAGCTTGGCTGGGATTGGGATTTGGGGGTTATAAGCATCCGAGCCAGCTAACAATACAGCACCAACAGCCTTTACAACCTAAATTCAGATTCACAACAAATGCAGTTTTAAAAAGATATAAACCCCTCAGTTTCATAATTTTCTTCCCTTATTGATTTTTTGCTAACTTCTAGAATAGAATTTGAACAAGTAGATATTGACTTTACTCGTTGTCTTTAACATCATTTGACTTGTCAAACAACACTCTTAATTGTTTGTCCACTACATGAGTTTAATTCAATGTTTAGCAGAGTTCAATACACCCTCCATTTCAGTACTTCAACACATTTGGGAATTCCAAGAATACAACTTGAACATGTAACATTGACTTCACTCATTATTTTTGCTGCACTTGGACTTTTCAAATGCTACTTTGTTCGATTCACCATTCCCATTGCAACATTTGCAAAGAGTCAAAGGGGACAAAATATCATGAACAAGAGGGACTATATGCGACATAATAAGAGTTTAACACAGACGTGTAGATTACAATCACCTTTCCCACCAGAAGCTCCGATTGCAATACGCTCCCCAGGCTTGAACAGCTGGTTGTCTACGATTACCCTATGAATTTCCTCCTCAAATACCCCATAAAAGCACTCCCTGCATATCTTCACACAAACAAATTTCCGCCTTAATGCGCATAACAAAGCCATGTAGTTGTATGTGGAGTAAGTGAGTTTTTCTTTTACCTGCTCTAGGGTTTTGGGTCTTTTGAGAGCAGCCCTTCTTTGGTTACAGATGGTGCACTGTCGAATCCGACCGCCGTGCTCCTTGGACTTCACCACCTCCACCATCTGGGCTTCTTCCATCGAATATTCTTCCTACGTTTGGGCTGCCTTGCTTGAGGTTTCATCAGCTGCGGGTTCTCTTTCCTCTTTGTTCTTTGTAAAGTAAATATTATAACTTGTATAAATAAAATTAAACTAATCAAAGCTTTTGATCTTAACTATTAATGCACTAAAACTAAGCTAGAAAATATTTGATTGCCTTTACGACAAGATAAATAAGTAACAAGCTTCTCTATTTTCTTTTTTTCTAGTTCAACTGCCTTCTTAGTCACCTGATAGGCCTTTTAATATGCCAAAAAGGATATAATACAACTACATCAGGACAAACTCACCTTGATGGATCAACCTACTGTTTTTCAAAACACATGTTTTCATTAGTAAATTATTGATTTTATTATGATCAAATTTTAACGCGTTATAAAAAAATAATTACAACGTTTTTATAATGATAATTACCGGTCACTTAATAATCTTTTTGAAAACTTTTTAGTGAAACTTTGAAAGCGAGGCTAAGAATTATTGCAAAATTATTAATAGAAAGTTACCTAATATATTTGATGACCATTAATTATTGCTACTTTCCTACAATGACCATTATTAGTTAATAAAAATTGCTTACGTAAAATACATACTTAACCTGACGAAATGTTATCTGTTGATATATCAAATAAGAATGGAAAAGCAATCGCCGGGGGTTGGGGGATGATTCCAAGTTGAGATTGTATAAATTGTAGGAAAAATTACGTAAAATACCCCTGTAGTTTGGGGTTGTTGCAAAAAAAATCCTTGCGTTACAAAAATTGCAAAAGAACACCTAGGATTGTAAAAGTGTTGCACCGTAAAAATTCCGTAACAGAATGGTAAAAAAGGCTAAATTGCCCTTCTATATAAATGAGAATGGCACCCTTTCTTCTCCAGAATGGCCAATTTTCCTCTTCCTTCTTCAAGAGATCGCTTAGTGGATCGATGGCGGGTTCGCGACGGCGCAAGTGGGAATCGCAGATTGCGGTGCAAGTGGCGGAGTAAATAATGGGTCACGAGTATCTTGTTTACCCGAATTGCACAATCTTAGTCTATGGTTTCAATCACAGATTGCGATTTGAAACCCTAGATTTGAGATTGTGCGATTAGGGTTCGAATTGTTGTGGCCGCAGCGGGATTAGGGTTCGATTTAAGTTTTGGGGTTCGATTAGGGTTTGAGTTGTTGTGCAATTGGTTTGGGTTTGATGGCTATAGCAGCGATTAGGGTTCGATTGGTTTGGTTTGGGTTTGATGGTTCAATCGACGATTGGTTTGGGTTTGATTTAAGTTTGGGGGTTCAGCGGGATTAGGATTCAATTGGTTTGGTTTGGGTTTGATGGTTCGATCGGCCGCTAGGCTCACAAGACTAGGGTGGTGGTGACGGCGACGGCGCCGATTGTGAGTGGCGCAGGTGGTAGATGGTGGTGGTTCAACTCCTCCCCTCCCCTTCTCTCCCCTTCCCTGGTCCCTGCCTTTCCCCCTTCCCTTCTCCTACCTTTCCCCGTTTTCCCGTTGTTTTCTTGCGTCGGCCCTAATTAAGGCTTGGCTGCAAAAGAGGTATTCAGGGGCAAAAACGGGTTTCCAACAATTATTTAGCAGTGGCACTTGCTCTCCAGGCTCGTTTACCACAAACGCGGTTAAAACATAAGGTTGTAATACTTTTAAAATCCTAGGTGTTCTTTTGCAATTTTTGTAACGCGAAGGGTTGTTTTACAACAATCCCAAACTACAGGAATATTTTACACATTTTTTCCTAAATTGTAATGAGTGGCTTGAGATGTAGGATGACTCATTAATGTCATTTATTTTGATACCTTAGTCTAATACGGAGTACCGAATTAGTGAGAGTAGCCTATAAACTTAGAAATAATGATCATTAATTGTCACTAAATATGACTGATAATACTTTTTGCAAACATCTTTAGTGACAATTCTTTAACAACTCTCATTGTCTCTAGCTATATGAGAAGATTGTAAGCTCTTCATAAAACCCCGGTCGCAGTCACTATTTTTGTCAAGAAATTGTAACTAGACAATCTTCAACCTTTTGTAATGCATTCACGAACCGTTCATTCAAACCCTAACTGTAGGGCAGATATGAACCTTTTGTAACATGACATAGTCAATCTCGATACAGTAACATCATTACACCTGATTGATAATGAACAGGCCGATATAGCTCAAACCGTAAAACCCTCAAACCTGATTTGTACAAAAACCAAATCAATCATGGCCTAAGCATCATAAGTACCCAGCTAGCAGACACATTTTTTACACAAAATCAGAAGCCACACTTCTACTCGGACCCTCGTTCATCCCCAAGTCGTTCAGAGATATCACGACCAAGGAGTTCCACGAATTCCTGCAAAAGCCCAAACAAGAAGATTGAAAATTCAGATGCAAAAACCCAGATTCACAAGGGCAGCAGCTACTGCACAAAGAAGTGCACGAGCATAAGCATAACGTTTACGCACTGTACTTACACTGGCAAGGCCCTCCTCGGTGCACAATTCATCCACAAGACCTTCGGCATCACTGCCATTGTACAAATTAATGGCACTTTCAACAACTGAACGGAAAACTTCCTCAGGAGGGTCCTGGTGTTCAATTCTCTGAGCCACTTGTTGGAGGTCGATCTAGAAATTGGAAGCAAGCCAAATAAGAAAGCTTCTCAATAATTCTATCGACTATAAGCTAGCAAGCGAGGGGCAAGAGCATGTAAATTACGATGGGAACCTCCATGTCTTAGTATAAAACACAGTATAGTAAAGATCAGAATAAGATAGGAGCAGTAGCAACAATGAAAAACCTGGTAACACTTTCTTAAGGATCAAAACCAGCGACCCCTTAAAACTTTTCCCGTGATATATCACAAGAAAAAAAAAGTAAATGCAGGTTATGACAAGTTGCCACAAAACATCTACTTTTTAGTACCTGAACAAGAGCCTCATCCGGGCATGCCAGAATTCTAATGACCAACAAATACCCGTATCCACTAATTTGAACGCACTTGACAAATAAGGTCAAGTTGGGGGAACGAGGGAGCAGAAGCGATAATATACAAGTATATTACATACTTGTCAAATTTTTGGAACACGATACACTCTTTCGATACATACACAAATGAACTCTCACAAATCGCAATCTAGATCCCGTCCCCACGTCCCTACTTCAGCTAAGACCATATGAAAATAAGGAGCTCTTAAAGCTCAGAAAAAGAATGTTCTTCGTATATGTGTGTGGGTGTGTCGGTAATATTATCTGGTGTATTCGGCGGCTCCCTAATCCGTGCTCCCCATCGAGAGGTCTCTTCTTTCTTTTCTGGGCCTTGAGTAAGATCAAGCGGGAGTCATTTTTTAGGGAAAATTGCAAAAAACACCCTCGTGGTTTGGGCAATTTGCAAAAAGCCACCTGGGGTTACAAAAGTTGCAAAAAAGCACATGAAATTACAAAGGTGTTGCATCAAATGATTTCCGTAACAGAATAGTAAAAATGTCTAAATTACCCCTCTATATAAATCGAAAAAAGTTGAAACCCAACCCCATTTCCATTGGAATTTCCATCAGAAAAAATCCAACCCTTTTAATCACAATTAAATCAATTTCCATTTTCAGATCAAATCAATCACAGAAGTTATTCATAAGATTTCCATTTCATTGCTCTAGTTAATCAATTCGCGACTTCCAAATTGTAGATCTAGGGTTTTTTTCATTTGAATGGTGGACAGGGCTAGGATTGCGGTGGGTGATTGGGGCTGGTGGCGATGGTGCAAGTGTCTGGGCTGAATGGCGGGTTTGACGATGGAGCAAGTCGGGATTGATGGGGGTGGCAGAGCACGGTAATGGCACAAGTGGAGGTCGGTGGGCTGGCGGTGCACGGTAACGGCACAAGTAGAGGTTAGTGGGCTAGCGACGCAAGTTTGTTCTGGCGTTGAAGGGACTTTCGCCGGCGGTGCAGGGTAACGGGGCTGGCGGCAGCTGCACAAGTGGTGGTTGATGGGGCTAGCGACGCAAATGTATCCCGGCAACGGTGCACGGTGATGGGGCTGATGGCACCGGAGGTGATGAGCTAGGTGGTTGCAGACGGGCGGATGGGTATTTGAGAAGATATTTGGGCTTTTTGTGGGAGAGATGCAAAGGGAGGGTACTTTAGTCTTTCTGATGTTTTAATTTTTATTAAATACACTTTTTAAGAGATTGAATTACACGCGCCGTTAATTTAAACGATTTTTCTAACAGTTGCAACAAAATAAGCATTACAGGGGGCTTTTTGCAACTTTTGTAACCCCAGGTGGCTTTTTGCAAATGGCCCAAACCACGAGGGTGTTTTTTGCAATTTTCCCCATTTTTTATGCAGCAATCAAATGAAGTCCTAAAGATGCCCATTACAAAATTCGTGCCTTAAAAATGATAATGCCACTTCAGGCAATATTCATGTAACACAGAGACTGTTATCTGGTCTTTCTCTTTAATTATCTGAAATTTCATCACTTAGTATCAGGCAGATTCATGCTACTGTGTGTGTATCCACTTAGAAATTTTACTTTGCCAGTACAAACCTGAGAATTTTGATCCTGTGGTCTCTCATCTCGGCTTGGCCTTCTCTCGTTGATCAGAGTTGGAGGTTCACGCTCCACAGCAGGTACTTGTCCCGGGAAGTTTGAAATGCCCCCAAAAGCCTGAGAAACAATAGGCATCATCTGTTGAACCATCCTTGACAAATCAATGCCACCACCTCGACCTGAAAACATATTTCCAAGATCTTGGCCCTCCATCTGTTGAGCAATTTGATTAACTGTGTTCATCATCACTGGGCTCTGAGTAAGTTGTCCCAACATATTCCTCAAAGCATCAGGAGAACCCACACCAGTTTGCTGTGAAACCCCTGCTAACAAACCATTTAAAGCAGGAGTCTGAAGAACCTGGGACATAGCACTTGCAGGATCAAATTGACCACCAGAAACATGTTGCCCTGATGGCTGCAGCAAAGGTTGTTGACCTTCTGATCTCATGTTTTGGTCCTGGTTAGTGGCAGGAGCATCGGAAGTCGCACCATTACCACTTTTTCCTAGTGATCTTGGTTGCTTACTTCGCTTCTGACCACAGTTGTACAAAACCATGCCGAAATACAGCAAGAAAAAGTTAAAATTATACCAGCAAAGAAAAGTGGGAAAAGAGGTTCAAACTTAATAATTTCACAAATCTTAAACATTAAAAATCTAGTCGAGGAAAACATTCAAACAAAGACTGAGAATTTAGAAACCACGTAATCATATACAAAGTTTTACTTTCTAAATGTGCTACCTAACCCTAGATCATCCAGGGCTAAAATAGAGCAAAAGCTTCTTAATAATCAAAGCAAGACTCCTACTGATGTTCCTCAAATCCTTCCTCAAATTCGTATTCTTCGTCTATAAGATGAATGGAAAGAGTGGATAGCAACTGCCAATGGCAGTGTTCCCAAAGTGAAGGCGCTAATTATTTTAACTTGACCGTTCCAACCTCCCCTCCTTTTGAGAGAATTAGAGGGTCCCAAGATGAAGAAGTTGACTCATCAAATGAGCAACCGTTTGAATGCAATTAGAAATCGATTACTTGTGTGACTTAGTATTGCTCTCCCACCGCCCAACTCCGTCACCCCCACGAACACGAGATGTTCTATTTTGGTCATATAAAGCATACGTGACCCAAAAGCTTCACTAAGTTGAGTTAAAACATGCTGTTCAGATTCATCTCACATGAAATGAGATCCAGACGTCCAGCTACAAAGTCCCTTTCAAAATTGTCTACTAATTAGAAGAACATGCACAATTAAAAAGCCTCCAAATAATGACATGACGGAATGACAAAGAAGATATCCAAGAAACACTGCAAAGAACATTTAACGCACCTTGGGTTGCAAACCTCCCTGTCCTAGTCCAAGAGGAACAGCAGGTGCACCCTCACAATTATCAGTCTCCTGACTGGCTCTTGAAGCACATTCTCTGCCACCTTCCGGCTTCAGCATATTATCAGTGCCAACAGCTGAACTACTTGTACCAGCTTCCATATCCTCTTTATTACTAGGTTGGTGGCTATCAGGCTGTGTCTGGCATTTAGGAGTCAATTAATTCCATGTTCAGACAACGATAACAATAAGCAGGGGGGAACTTAGCACATGCAGTAGACATACCATCTGATCCTCCGTCCCAGGTGCACTGACAGATGAAGGCAAACCGATCTCCCCAACTACATTGCCGATGGAGTCTATTTGGGTGTTGCTACCTTCATCATTGCCGGTTCCAAGCCCAATCGATTCATTATGAACAGCTGAATTCTCCGGCTGGCCTGGTTCAGTCTCGTCACTCCGCATGTTACCAACAATATTTCTAAGACGTGAACTGACTTCGGCTATAACCGTGGATAGCGAAACAGAGTCAGGAGATGGCTGTGAAACAGTAACGCCGACTTGTTGTGCACTGGAAACTGGAGCACCATTAGGTGACGGGACAGCTGCACCAGCTACGTTTCTGATAGGAAGTACTTGTGGTTGACCTGAATCACCAGAACCAGTTCCATTGACGGGATCTCCCTGTGATCCGTCTCCATTGGTCGTCCTGGGACCAACGGCTGACAAAAGACGAACGAGTGAGACTCCTAAATTGAAGCAAATACACTCTGCATCTAAGATTGATTGCCCCATACCTGTATGGACATTAATATTTATATGCCTTGGGACGGCCCCAAATGCACCAGGAGTCACCGGAGAAACACCAGAACCACCAAAGAGGGAGCCAGCCTGAAGTGGAAAGGGCTGCAAAAGGCACATGAGACTACCCAATTAAAATCTGAGCACTGAGCAGCTCAACCTTCGTAGACAATAGAAACAAGTGAAAAAGCAGACAAAATCTTAAGTATGCCAGCTCTTTACTGTTTCAAAAATGAAGAGGCATCATCATGCACCAAATAGTTTCACGCAGTATCAGACACCCCCTGCCCCCAACTGCCTCATTTTGGGACAATCTCCATCTGCCGCAAGGTACATGGCTTCACTCATTTGAACTCGAGAGCTTTCCAAAAGATGGAGCTGTTCAATTTTTTTATATGCAGATTAACGAGTCTCAGCAGAATTTTTTTTTCCTTTTCCATTTTAAGGATGTGAGAGTAATAAAAAAATAGATGAGTTTTGCGTAATGCAGACATCATACACTCGATCTTAATATATCCACTTTCTAAAATAGTGTTAGTTTATATTTCAACGTATACCCATATATATACACTTGCTTCCAACATCTACCGATAGAACTGGCATAGAATCAGGCAACAAAAAGGGACAAATATTTTTAACTTGCGTAGCTTGTAATGATTCATGTATGAACATTAATCACATGTGGAAAGGGCCCAGATAATTGCAGATGGGGGGGGGGGAACAGATAGGAAAAAAGAGATCTCTTTAAGAACACTGACAAACCTGAACCATAATAGGATTAGGCCCTGCCGGAGATATGTAAACTGCAGGCCCAGCGTTCACAGAAGATTCATCCTGCAGTGCACCAGTACAATTGTAAAGGGCGTGACTTCAGTAAACAAACCACGACAGAGATAAGAAAAAGGCATACAGGAGAGCGCCCCATACGTAGGGTCAACATTGTTCGACCAAGCTCTAGGAGAAGAGCGCCTATCTGTTGCATCAGAAGCCCTACTACCATTGATTCAGACTGAATTTGGCTCCTTACTACAGGATCAGTAGAACCCCCCTCTTGCTCCACTCTTCCTGCAACACGCTACAAAATTGCAACAAACGACAGGAATAAGCAATCAGATAATAACTGAAAGCTTACAAGCAGAACTTAATTTCCATTGTTGAAAACATAATATTGACGCATTATATTCTCTTACAGCTACAACTAGGACAGGTCTAAACGGTAATAACTCCAATGCAGTACTGTTCAATGCCACAGAAATTTACTGCTGTTGAAGCAGTGAATACAACCTTTATAACAGTACTATTTTCTGGCAGTAAATAAAGTGCTCTAACATAATTCTACCCCAAATTTCAAAATCAAACATCAAAAATCTAAACTACACTAGTAAATACAGGCCCCAAAGGAGATATCATGATTTCTGAGCAAATGTAGTTACATATTTAAGGCAGTGTAGTTGCAGAGGATCCTGGTCATGGTAACATAACTTCTGTGGCAGACGCCGTTTTGTGAATCAAATATGACTTAGATAGAGGTCCTTATCTACTCTCCTAGATTAGACACGCCTGCCAATGGAGTTGTTGATCATAGCAAAACCAGAAGGAACTCAAAGACAGAAGCTAAGTATTCCAAGTACTTACTGATAAAGCAGTAATAGCATGATCACTGAGAAGACGTTGTGCATGTCGCAGTACAACAGCCAATGCTTCGGGCGTTGGCAATCCACGAGCATCGGCAGGTAATGCTACAGCTAGTAATTCTCCCCTGCTGTTGGATGACTGATTCGGCTGATAAGCTTCACAAAGCCAAAAGAGCATCAGTTTTTTTTTTTTTTTTTGGGTGCGCAGGGTGGGGTTTTTTGTGCGTGTTGTGGGGGGGTAGCTTTCTCGTTACAAAATCATAAGACAAAGGTTTTAATCACCATTCTGTGACAATGCAAGCTCCATCCGGTTCATAAACTCAGAAAGTGTGTTCAAAGAATCAGGAATTGGCTGAAACAAATGAACAAAAGTGTCTTTAAAAATGAGAAATCAATATAGTCCATAAGAACAGACACAAAACAACCGCAACTTATTTCTACCACAAAAATGGAAGGAATAGGTCCAGCTGCTCCTAGAGGAATTTGCAAAACTTGGGGCCCTTGGTGCCCAGGCTGCGGTGGACTTCCTGTTTGATTTCCTCCTGTCCTACCAGTTTCATTTCCTTGAGGAACCTGACCAGGAGCATTGAACTGCAAACGGGTCAACAAACTAAATGGAAAAGCATATATGCAAATGGATAGGCATATATAGCAAAACCAATAAAGAGTTGCCATATATGGGATGGTCTTTTCTGGTTAACTCTCTATTCAATAAGAGATTATTGAGTTCTATTGGAGACATCTACTAGAAATAGAGAACCTCAAACGACGCGGGATGGTTTGGATGTTGGTGTTCTGAGCTTCGAAGACAAGGAGAGCGAAGCCATGAGGAAATTGCTGAAACCTTGAAACTGACAAGGCATTGCAGATTTCTCCACTTGTGGTTGCAGAAAACACAATCCTAATGCAGACTAGTTTGTGGTTGCAGAAAACACGATCCCAATGCAGACTAGTTTTAATTAATTCTTTAATTTGAAGGAGTGACCGTTCATTAAGGGAAGACCTTTTGTTTCATTTTGTTTGTTTTTGGATAATTTAATAAATGCTCCAGAAAGGGACAACAGGGACACAAGCAAAAAGGAAAGACCAGAGCACCAAGAAAGTGGGCTAGCAAAAGAAGAATAGCCAGCTATACAAAAACCTTATACGGAAATGGATGTGTAGACTTTTGACACAGGTACTAAAACGCACAAAAAATTTTAATTTATGATACATGTTCTACGAGGACGAAATTTTCATCTGGTACAATGAAAATGATGAATTCAGGTTTTTCTACTGTCAAATATCAAGAATAGTAAAAGCCATATCATGCTCCCTCCATGGGCGCTCAATTTAGCCATGGCATCACAGGGTTACTTAAAGGACCTGGGACCGTTCCCAAAAAGATCAACCTCCGAAATCCATCAAGAGCGAAGACAAGTAACTCCGCAAGCCCTGGAGAGAACTACTTTTCCATATCTCCTTACAGAAACTCAACTTTTATGAGGCTCCAGAAGAAGACCAAAAAAGTCAAAGGCATCGTATATACATGCATATCTGCACACGTATACACATGTTTGTCTGTGTCTGGGTGCGAACATTTGTATTTGTGTGCTGGCCTCAAGATAGTGATAGCTTGACGGGGTTCGGGAGTAGCTATCACTTTAAAGTAGGAAATCAGATTCAGAAATTACGTTTTCCACAGCGAAAATTAGAACTGTGGTTTGACATGTAAGAATTTACATCATCGTATAAGCCTTTCCTCCAAATCAAATTGAGGTTGCCTACATCTAAGAATACTCAAAATATGGAGGTTCCTGGACGTATGTATAGACGGGTGCATTTATATGGGTTAAAAACTAAAAAACACTCTAACCTGCATGTTAGCTTGTGTGCCACCGGTGCCAACCGCTCCAATTCCAATAGAGTTTAGAACCGCCCCAACAACCTAAAATTGTGAAGCAAGAACTGTCAAGTGTATGAGCATTCTTACACACTCTACTACAATTAATTCACCTAAATAAGAGGAATCCAATAGACGTACCCGATTTAGATCTGGCACAATGCCTTCACCTTGTTCCCCAAGGTTAAATGTACCCAGTACAACACTGTGTGAAACTTGCCCTACACGAGTACGTGGCGCCCCAGCAGCTTCTGGTCCTATTATAATGAAAGACAACTGATTCGATAAATGTTATTTTAGTTAAGCAGATAACCTTAGTGGCATAAAAGGTCATACCTCTATTAACACCATTAGCATTCGTCTCCCCATTGTTTGTACCAGATGAAGGCTGCGGTTCAGAAGGCTGCCTAACTACTAAATGCAATGTATGTCCATTATCAACATCTATTATTCGTCAAGGATTTATAGCACGTAACCGTTACATGAAACCTAGAGATGCGTAAATGCATGTAACCATGGTGTACACAAATTGTTATTGACCTATAGTTAGTATATACAAAATCATGCAGAAACATCTTAAATATTGACCGCACAAAGAGAATCCTACAAGAATTGTCTTTTTTAGACAAGTACCAAAGAAACATAATAGCAAGAAAGCAATAAAACCTACTATCTTTGGTCGCTGTGGCATCTTACCCATCTACACAGTTGGTAATAATACTAAAATCGTTGATCATTAGAGCTAACAACTCGGCCAATCGAACCTTGTAATGTAATACTCATATTATGCACAGCTGCATAGAAGAACTTGGGAATATTTCATCCAAAGACCTGATATGCAATTCAACTGAATGAATGATAGGATACGATATTCTGAAAGAAGGTGATTGTCCTTCAAGACCTTGCCCCTAAAAATCAGTCGCTGCTGGCCAACTGGGACACCAACTTTGCTAGCAATTGTCTCCTTGAAAACCAGAACTGGCATCTGAAATTTCCACATTTAAGCTACATTAGAAGACAATAAAGAGTGGCCCGAGCAGTTTTAGGGACTATAGAAACATTACAAACTTTGTTCAGCAATCTTCAACCTCCATCATAATCACACAGGAGAAGTCCATAAAAACACAGGTTAACCTTGAGGCAAGTTACCCAAACAGCTCCACGGCATCCACGCCATCTAAATCAGTGCGGAGTGGACTTATACAAGATCTGACTAATAAATCAAAACAAGGCTAAAGGCAACCAACTAGCAAGCGCATGGCACTTAGCATGTAGTAATTTTATTTGGGTTTCAACACTCATATTTGGTTTTTGGTTGAAGTTTTCGGCTTGAGAGGGAGCATTAAACTTCCGACACAGATTAAACATCCATCAGATAGACCCATGCACTAATCATCAAGTTGATGACTCCCAATGCTTAAGTGCTCCACTTGAGGTTGACTAACATGCTAACATCTACCGGATTACACTCCCTAAAGGGCCTAAGAAGGATCATTACTTGTTGTTGGGCCAGCACATATAAAACTTAAACGCATAAACATGCCAAACCAATTTGCTATACAAGACAAGCAATAAAAAAACATTGGGCCAACACGTCCTTAAGTTCATAAACTTAAGTAATTTTTGAAATGTTCAAACAGGGCTTAAGAAGGATCAACCAAAAAGGACATAAAGGCCCCAATATGCAGAAAACCAAAACATAGTAAAGGACCACAAGTCAAATTCTAGTCTTCAACCCCAAAGAAGAAAAGCTACATACAAGCTCCATGTAATTCTTCATACGAATTTCCCTGCGATATTTGTAGCGTATAAAAAGCATAGATGCTGCAACATTAAGTACGTAACTTTTGGCCAAACTGATGCCCTATCATGAATAAGGAAAAACAGTGACCTACATTTTTGTCCACCTGAAAGGTGAATATCTGTGAATCGAGGGTCTTGATATTGAGCTCCACAGATGATCCAGAACTTTCAGCAGAAGCATCACTTGTACTTGCACCTTCAGGCGTATATTGATCCGCCATATCTTTGAAGGCAAGAAATAACAAAGCTAAGAAAAAAAGTTAGAAATGGAGACCAGTAATAAAATTGTACCACTGCCAAGTGAATGTAAACCCAGATTGGAAGAGAGGGGAAAAAAAAACTTGTAAACCCATCGAATGTACAAACTTATCTATCATATGTGTCATGTCACGCGTGTACGTGTGCAAGGAGCAAAAATTAATTAGTAAAGATGCTTAGAGGACTAAATTCAACAAACTCGCGGATCATGTGATGATATCATCAACACGGCAATAAGACCTGGTGGGGATTGTAGACTTTACCAGATCATGTGGTCAACAGGACTAGGAACGCGTAAAAAGGGAAGATGCAGACCCTTTTTCCACGGATAGAGAAGGCATGACCATCAAGTCGTAAGTATAGCTTCCAATGTGTAGTAGTGTATCCCCTATTCTAGCAAATAATATATTACCAAGGCAGGAAGAGGAAACTAGAAGAAAAGTATTTTCTCTTTCCTTTGCATGCATTAATCACCAAGAAAATTCTTAGTAAACTCGTTCATAACCGAAGTAAAATGATAGAGGACCTCACATGATATTCTTAGTAAGCTTGTCCATAACCGAAGTAACAAGCTATGGGTTCAAAGCTGACCCTTGGTGAAGTCCAACCGAAAATGATGAGACTAGAATAGGACTTAAGGTTAACTTAGAGCTTAGTAGGACTAAGACAAATCACTTCGAACGCAATTAAGTAACCAGTGAAGAAAGTAGTTATGGACAGTCAACAAGTACCTAAGAAAGATATATTTATGTATCCTACACCAATAATGCACAAGGAGGGAGAGACTATCAAGGATGTTACCCATAGAATAAGAGCAGGTTGGCTAACGTGGAATCTGCTTCTGAGGTGTTGTCCAATCAACGAAGTATTTCATAGGAAAACAGTGAGGCTAGCAGTCTCGCACGGTTTAGAATGTTGGGCAATTAAAAAGAACCGTATGAACAAAATGAGCGTAGCCAAAATGCCGAATGCTTAAGCGAACATGCGGCCCAGCAAAGAGGGATATAATAAGAAAAGAGGATATTTGCAACAAGTGGGGGTGGCGCCAATTAAAGAAAAGATGAGAGAACATCACTTGAGATGATTTGGTCATTCTCAACATAAGTTTTTAGATGCCGCCCATGGTAGAAAAGATGGTTTATGCCAAGTTGATAGGGGTGAGATGAGGTAAATGTAGACCGATAATAAGAAAGGACTTGATTGTTAGGAATTAATCAGAGAAATGTTTTTTGGTAGGGGGATGGAAGAACAGGATTCATACAGCCAACCCCAACTGGTTTGGAACAAAGGCTTGAATGGTGATGATCACCATCATGCATCCATCACCTAGACACGCCGGCATACATAACTATCTTCTGCGTGTACAAATTCCAGGGGACCTAATTATAACTTAAACCCCAAGATTCCTGCCAAAGTTTTTATGCAAATGTAGCTACACAGAACTAGAATTAATGGCAGTTACAAAGCAGCACACCACGAGAAAAAGAATGCAACAACAGGAGCTCAGGGAGTGAAAGATGATGCTGCAATTAGGGCACGCAAGTCAACACCCAGTTGCTAGTCATCTAGCGTAGCTAAGTTAGCTCTACATCAGCGCCATTTTCCGGCCACTCTATCCCTCTCTATATGTGCGGGACCTGATGCACCACTGCCGACCCAACCAATCCGAAAAGGCTAGTAACCCTAACATTAACTTATGAACCAGATTGGCCATTTCGCCAACTTTAAAATACACCAAAGATGCGCAGTAATATGAACAAAATGGTGGTACAAAAGTACTAGAATCGGCTACATTATTGAGACGTGGGCATGATCGTACAAGCTCTAGCTGCGCAACAAACACTGGGCAGTGGAGCTGTAAAACCCCCTCGGATTTGTACAACCATGAACGAATCAAAGAATTGCTTGTTGGTATCAAATTGAGCGGTGAAAGATCGGACATACCAGAAGGAAGCTGTAGACGGCCTAGAGCAACCGTTGACGGCGGCTGAAAACCAAGGTTTGGCGCGAGGCCGCGACTTCGGGGGTGTTAAGGGCGTGATGAGCGGCGATTGTGGCGGGGCGGTTAGAATATGGTAGAAGATTGTGTACGATGGCGGTCGCCGGTTTTAGCGGAAGCAAAGAATCTGGGTGAAAAGAGACGAGTTCGATTGGAATAAAGTGTTAAAAATGAATTTAGGCTGTTTGGTTATGGGTTGCAAATGGCCTGTTGGGCCGACTAATCTCCGATATTTCTTTGGAGGAGTAATTACAGGCAACAGTTTTGTTAAAATGTAGGCTCCGTTTGGTCGAATTTATTTTTTTAATTTTTTCTTCAGTTTTATAAACTGAAAAAAATTAATGCGTTCGGCACTCGATTTTTGTTTTTTTTAATATCAAGATTCAGTTTTTAAAATAGGGCTATTTTTTAAAACTCCAAAAAAGAGTTTTCGGTTTTTAGTTCCGGTGACCGGCAGCCATCGCCAGCGGCCGGCCACCGCCACGCTCTACCACCACCATCAAAGAAAAAATTCAAAATAAAAACTGGGTAATCAAACACCAAAAAAAAAACTCAAAATAAAAATTAGGTAACATTTATTTTTGTAAACAAAATTTAATTTGATTTTGATTTTTGTTTTTTGTTTAAAACAGAAAACAAAAACTGAAAGTGTTACCAAACGTTATCTAAATTTATGCTTAAAATTTAAAAGAAACGTTTCAGACTGTTCCGATATCAGGGTTTTGTTTGAACCATATAAGTCGGAAAGTTTCGATTCGGGTATATAATTTGTATTTTCATAATTGAAAAAAATTATTACAAGTATCCAAAATACAAATATATGTCACGTACTACTTCCCATCGAATCTATTGATGTAGTTAACAATATTAGAGTCAACTAAGTAAATTAAAGATTCCTTAAGTTATTATGTATCGAGATCTTACGTCAGTTGGAGAAACTTTTAAAAAGGTTCATTTTGTGGCGTAAACTTACTTCTAAAGCGGCATTTTCAAAAAGAACATGCTTTAGCAACAATTGACGATGCAATATGTCGCTTTGCACTACTATTGAGGATCTAAATCTGTGAAGTGTAATGCTAGTTCAAATAGTGAGGAATAACGCTAATGTTCATGGTTTCGAGTAGCTCTACTAAGCAGTTGCTAACCTCACATACCATATTTCTTGCTACTACTTTTTGACCAACTTCCATTTTTTTTTTAATTCAACACTCAAAAAGAGTTTGTGGAAAGTGCAGGGGAGGGAGTAGATGAGGTAACTGAAGGGGACATCGTACTCCCAGCATGGTTATCGGACTCACAAAACGGAGAAGAACAACTTATGCTCAATGTTTCCTTTTGTAATCCCTTCATGGATGAGTAGGGACTACTCACGGAACTTAAGTTAGGTTTATTGTCTTCAAACTTGTTCCCCTTCTTTACATGACTATGCCGTTCCCTCGATGCCGGCCTGAGTTCAACTTGGGACCGAGATCATCATCTTCTTATTATTATTACGAGCTGCAATTAGACCTGGCAAACGGGTAAACCGGTCGGGTACGGGTAAAAACCGGCCGGGTACGGATAAAATCGGTTCGGGTAAATTTTACCCGGTTTTCTCGGGTAGATTTTTTAGAATCCGTACCCTACCCTGACGGGGCGGGTAAATAATTAATTTTTTGAATTTTTTTATTAATAAACATTTGCCCTATTTTTTTCTAAAGTCTGTTTTTTCCTTCTATTTTATTATTACAACTTTCTGATTTCATTTCTACAATTATCATTTGATCATTAATCTCAAATCAATTCTCAAATCCAACCCCATCATCTCAACTCTCCAAACACAAATATAAAATAGGAACAAGCAGATCTAAAAAAAAATTATCTCACAACACAAAATAAAACACAAGCAGATCTGAAAGAAATCAACACTACAAAATACTTAAATAAATACAAAGATTTTTAAAACAAATAAAACAAGCAGATCTGGCGATGGCGACAGAGATGGTGGCCACGGAGCGGTGGTGGATTTGATCGACGACATTGAAGGCAGATCTGGTGGCGGAGCGAAAGAGGGACGATGGACGCCATCGCTTGATGTGCAGTAGCTGGTCGTCGACTTGATGTGGTGTCGCTGTCGTCAATGGATCTAACAGGCGAGAGAGCGACGTTGCGAGGTAGATTGATCTCGGGAGGGAGAGGGACGGCGGCGGAGGCACGGAGATGCTGTGGAAGTGGCCGGCGATAGTAGATCTGCGGTGAAAGTGGCTGATCTACGGAAGTGCACTGACGACGGTAGTAGATCTGCGGAGGTGCGATTGTGGTCTAAGGGGAAAGAGACGACGGACGGTGGAAAGAGATGGCGGCGGAGGCACGGATCTGCGATCTTGTGGACGATGACTGGTGATCGTTGTGGGGTGTGGTCTGAGAGTGTGAGAGAGAGCGAGAAAAGATATAGAAAGAGAACTTGGCGGCTGGAGAGAAAAAGAATGAAGTGAGAATGAAACCCTAAATGGCTAAATCCATTTATATAGCAGAAAATCCGGGTAAATTCGGATTACCCGTATCCGACCCGACCCGAAAATTACGGATCGGTTCGGGTACGGGTCTAATTTCAACGGGTCTTCTATATATGTACCCGTACCCGTCTTTTTTGAGCGGGTATGGGTAGACCCGCGGGTCCGGGCAATATTTTGCCAGGTCTAGCTGCAATGCACACGCGATGTGTGTGCGAGTATGACATTTAATTTTATGAAAAAATAATATTAAAAAAATTATTAACATTACGGTATCAAAGAGAGTCCATTTGAATTGAAAAAAATAGTTTAAGCACCATAGAGAGTCTAATTGGATTGAAAATTTAGTTCGAGTCAATCTAAATAGACTCTCTTTGGTCTCGTACTATTAAATAATTTTTCCTAAAAGTAATTTTTTACAAAATTATCATCACACTTGCACACGCTTTGCATGTTTACGGGAGCTCGTTTACTATTTAAGCATATATATGAATGTTGAAGATTGAATTTTCATGGATAAAGAAAAAACTATATAAAATGGTGGACATTGAATTTAATAGAATGGCTAAAGATTCAAATAACATTTCAGAGTTTGATTATTACAACCAAGAATGACATTGTATAACCAACGATGCATGTTGTACAACCAACAATTAACAGTGTACAACCAATAATGCTGGAACAAACAGGGCTGCTCATTTCTCACGTCACCATCCACCACCGCCGGCGACATCCACCGGCCACTGCCGACAGCAACCTCCGGCAACCTCCGGCCCAGCATCATCCACTGCCCCTGCCACCGCTATCCCGATCACCGCGACCCACCACGCCGGCCTCCACCTCCCCACGAAAACCACCCACCCACGACACCGCCGTCATCAGCATCCAGCGACAATGCATCAACAACCTCCGGCGACCCGCGAGCCACCCGCCGGCATCACCCACTGCCCCTGCTATCGCTCTCCCCATTACCACGACGGCATGACCCACCACGTTGGCCTCCATCTTCCCACGAAAACCACCCACCCGCGACCAATAACGCCGCGACACCCTCCGGCGACCATGCCGACAACACCCAACAGCCACCGATCCCGGTTCCCAAGGGCCACACACAACACACCCACACATCAGTAGGTAAGGGCACCCACAGCCACCAACTAACTGCCCATGACCCGGTCAACATCCCATCGGATCGCCACCACTACCCGTCGCCCGTCCAGGCCGGCACGGCGACAACTCATCAATCGGCCCATCCATGGCCGTCGTGCCCCCCCATCAGACGCCCAACCGCCACCAATCAATCGCAATCACACAACCATGGGGACGGGGAAGCGGAAATGCAGAGATGGGGAAGGGAAAATGTAAAGAACAAAATAGAAAATGAGAGATGCATGAAAAAAAATATGCACAACATTACCGTTCGTCACAAAAAAAAATACCAAAAAAATACAAAGCGAGAGTGATCATTAACCATTGGGGTGTTGAAAATAAAATTTGTGGGATTATTATTATTATTATTATTATTATTATTATTATTATTACTACTACTACTACTACTACTACTACTATTACTTACTTATTATTATTATTATTATTATCTATACTACTTATTAAGCCAAAATTTGTTTTGATGTAACACCCTTTTTGGTGTTACATTCAGACTCAACCTGGTGCCGACAAGTAGACCTGGCAAACGGGTATACTTGCCGGGTACAAATAAAATCTGGTCGGGTCTGGGTAAAAACAGATCGGGTAATTTTTACTCGAGTTTTTACTGGTAGGATTTTTCAGGATCCGTACCTACCCTTGCGGGTAGAGTATTACCCGCGGGTACATGTCTAGTTTTTTAATTTATTAAACAAACAGATTTTAACACACTTTTTATTTATATATTAGGCATTTTTGAACTACTTAACGTAAACAGTTAATAGTAAATTATTTTTCACTAATTTTCCTTTTGGTAGTAGACTACAATCTCTGTCTAGTTTCATTGCTACAGGGAAGTGATGATCTCAGATTCTCAATTCCAACACAATCACTCCTATCTCCGGACAAAACAATATCTCAACAAAAATACCAAAACATTACCCACAGGCTACAAATTAATTCCTACTTTTGAAGTAATAAAAAACTTAAATACATACAAAATACAAACACAAATAATATAAATAGATTTGATAGGAACGGTGGCAACACAGTGGTGGCGGATCTGATCGGAGACGACGTGGCGGCAGAACGACGATGGATCAGATCGAAGACGACGGTTGCTGCAGAACGACGACAAATCTGATCGGAGAAGATTGTGGCAGTGGAGCGACAGCAGGTGGTGGCCAAGCGACTGCAGATCTGATCGGAATGACGGTGGCGACAAAGCGACGACAGATTTGATCGGAGACGACAGTGGCGGGATGTTGGTTGTCGATGGATCTGACTGGTGGCTAAGAGAGAGCGTCATCGTCAGAGAGAGAGAGAGCATGGTCGTGAGAGGATGCCGGCTGTCGTGCGAGGAAGAGGGAGTTCAGATAGTGAACTGTGAAGGAAGAGCGGCGCAAAGAAAATATGAGAGAAGAATGACTGAAGAAACCCTAGCACTTCATTTTATAATTAAAAAAACGGGTAGCGCAGGTAAACCATATCTGACTCGATCCGAAAATTACGATTCGGTTAGGGTACGAGTCTGATTTCAGCGGGTACTCAAAATAGGGACCCGTACCCGGGGTTTTTGGCCGGGTACCGATCGACCCGCTGGTCCGGGTCTTTTTTTGCCAGGCCTACCAACAATTGTCCTTAACAATTAATTTTCCTAAATTGCCCATCATTTTCACAAGCCTAAAGAGGACCAATAGGATAAAAATGTCAAAAGACACTACCACTAGCCACTTCAATATCAGTTACCAGATTACCAGATATCCACCACTCACTTTGTGTAACTTCCCATCAGTTCCTCCTCCCCTTCTCCTCTTCCATTTCTTAATTTCATTTCCGTCCATTATTATTGCAGTCCGGCGTCGAATTACTCTGTTCAAATCTCCATCGGTAAGTTTTTTGTCCGTTTCTCTTGCATTTTTCATGCATTTAATGCCATTTTTGTGTTGGTTTTTTCTTCCTTTAACCATTTCTTACGCAGCCTCCCACCGCCCAAGGGATCAGGTATGCTTTCTTATATTTATATTTTCATGGTTTAATTCAACCATCACTGATTTTCCAATTCAATCCATCCTAATTTAATGCCTTCTAGATAACCCACGAAGTCCATTTTGTAGGCAGCAAGATCGCCACTTGACCCAGGGATTAGGCATGCTTTAATTCAACCATCAATGATTTTCCATCCATTGAAATTCAATTCATCCTTTAATGCCTTCCACATAACCCACGAAGTCCATTTTGGTTTTATTTGAAAGTTTTTTTCATCTTGATGGATGTCGTGGTCATGGTTATTTGTGGCGGCGGTCAGTGCGGTGGGCGTCGATTGTTGGTCGCTGTTGGCGTTGGTGGCCATTGGTGGGCTGAAGATCGGCCGGTGGTCGTGGTCGTGGCCGTGGGTTTTGGGCTTGGTGGTTGTCGGTGGCGGAGAAGTGGGTCTCGCCAGAGGGTGTTGCCGTCGGCGACCATTGGATATATTGGATTGTGGTGGGTTTTTATGCGTGGTCTTAGGTTGGCGAGAAGGATGGTTTGTGGGGATGTAGTGGCCGGCGGCAGTGGTTGCAATGGGCAGATTGGCGGCTGCGGGGGTGTTAACGCTGTGAAGCCCCGACAGATTATCCCGACGTGAATTGCACGCGGGTGTTGCCGTGAGGGTGTCACTGCATGTTTTTGTTGGTTGTATAGTATATAATGTTTATTGGTTGTACTGTATGCAATGTTGGTTAATAATATTCAAATTCTTCACTTCAATATGCAATGTTTATTAGTTGTACTATAGGTTAATAATATTCGAACTCTCCATTTTATTATTTCAATCTTATGGATGTCGGTTGTTTTTCAAATTTATTCTTTATTGTTGCAGCTTATAATTTACTTCGTATAATTTACCACCAATGTCCAAAAGTAACGTTAATATTTCTATACTACTCATTACACCTATAAAACCTTCATTGTTAAATTAACTAAAGTAAGTTACTTTTTCTATATCAACGTATTATTAGGCCACAACCATACCCAAATCGTCATAATTGTCACCTTAATCCCGCATAACGTCTATTTATTTGTTTACGCAGTCTTTGATGTCATCATTTATTTAAAAGTGTTTACGTTTGATATGTAAATTAAAATAGACTTTCTTGCAATCCGTGATGTTATATTCTACTTTTTTTAACTTTGATCAAATATTATCTAAAAGATCTTTTACGATTGACACAATGAACGGGTTGCACACGCATCGCGTGTGCACGACGGCTTGTTACTATTATTGCTACAATGATGAGAGCAAAATGGTTCTGACTTACCAATATTGTAGGTTGTAGAGGAAGCAAAGTTACGTGGTGCTTCGAATGATTGGTGTGGATGTGAACCAAGACACGTTTGAAATAGGTAACTCCTTGGTGCTATTAGCAACATGTTTCACGCTTTTGTTAAAGGTGTCCTCGAGGAACTACGCTTGTATTCGTGCAATGAGATTGTTAACATGAACATGCATAAAGTAGTCTTTTCTTTTTTCACACACATGGAAGAAATTTAGGGTCACAGATTTTGTCAACTCATGTGATGTTGGGGATAAAACTGGGAGTGAGGTTCAGATACCATGCATTTACATATGTTAGATAATATTAGATCAATCTAGAATTGTTAAGTTTAACTTATAGATTGGAAGTGATTAGTCTTTGGAGATAATATTATTAGCTTGAATTATCTTTATTTTTTAATTATCCTTTCTATCTATATATATATATATATATATATATATATATATATATATATATATATATATAGGGGTAGTTTGACACTCATTTTTTGCCTCTTTTTTTTTCAGTTTTAAAAATTGAAAAAAAGGGAGCGTTTGGTAACCATTTTTTTTTCAATTTAAAAAATCAGTTTTTAAATTGAAGAGTAAAAAAAAAACTCCAAAAACTGATTTTTTTTTTTTCACTTTTGGTTTTTTTTTTAGACCACCACCATCCCACCGCCGGCAGCCACCTCAGGCGACCACAGCCGGAGACTGCCGGCAACCACCTTCGGCCGCCAGCGACCACCGGCAGCCACCGCCGGAGACTGCCCGCTGCCACCTCCCACCGCCGGAGACTGCAGGCAGCCCACCTCCGGCCGTCGGCCACCACCACCACCACCGCTATGCCCCACCACCGCCACCGCAAACCACAAAATAAAAGTCAAAATAAAAAGGATTACCAAACACAAAAAAAAATCTAAAAAAAGGGGTTATCAAACACCCACTTATTTTTATATAAAAAAGGCTAATTACACCTATGTCCCTGAGGTTTGGGGGTAATTACAGTCAAGGACACAAAGTTTCAAAATGTAATATTCCGTGACCAAACATGTTTCAAATGTATCAGCCGCGTCCATCCGTTAGGGTTCTGTCCAAAAAGTGTATTTTTTTGCTGATGTCATCAATACATATTTTTAAAATGACGATACTACCCCTTTTTAAATTAAGAATTCAAGCCTTAATTAAAGATTAGGGTTTTAAAACTCAAAATTAGGGTTTTGTTGAAACCCTAATTTTCAAATTAGGTCAAATCCCTCACCCCCAGCAGCCCCTTCCCTCCCCGCCGGAAGTCCCCTTCCCCGCCGGTAGCCCCTTCCCTCACCCCAGCAGCCCCTTCCTTCCCTGCCGGTAGCCCATTCCCTCCCCGCCGGCAGTCCCCTTCCCTCACCCCGACAGCCTCTTCCCTCCCGCCGACAGCCCCTTCCCTCACCCCGGCAGCCTCTTCCCTCCCCGCCGGCAGTCCCCTTCCCCGTCGACAGCCCCTTCCCTCACCCCGGCAACCTCTTCACTCCCTGCCGGCAGTCCCCTTCCCCGCCGACAGCCCCTTCCCTCACCCTGGCAGCCCCCTTCTCCTCCGGCAGTCCCTTCTGTTATTCGCCGAACAAAGCAGATCCACCACCGGCGATGTCGCCATCGTTCTTCCCCTTCATCTCTTCTCTTCTCCCCGCAGCAGGGGTGTGGCGATTGGGGGCTGTCCTTAACCCCGTTCCGTTCATGCAGAAGTGACAGAAATGGGGTTGGGGGTGGGGGCGGGGGGGGGGTAGGGGCGCGGGGGTGTGTGTGTATGTGTGGGTGTTGGGTGTGGGGAGAGGAAGAATAATCAGTAAATTAAGTGGGTAATTTATTTGAATGTCAGGGGTAATAAAGTCATTTTGTTAAAACCGTTAGAATTTTTAGGGTTTCGTTTGTCAACGGATATAAGTGTTATATTTTGAAACATTGTGTCCTCGAGTGTAATTACCCCCAAACCTCAGGGACATAGGTGTAATTAGCCCAAAAAAAAATTAAGCTGCTCTTTAAAAAACTGAAAACCAAAAAAAAATATTTTGTCAAACGAACCCTAAGTGAGTGAAATTCTAATTTTTTTTATGTTTTAATGTGATATTGAGAGCAGGACGATCACCGTTTTAAGAGTCCCTCTAAGTGCTTCCGCATCTAGGCGGACAGCCTCATGCCGTTTGTCTGCCCACACATATGTTTTTCTTTTTCTCTTGTTGTTTTTGCTTATCCATATACAATAAACTATGTTCTCAAGTTTTCAGGTTTCTGATTTGCTCTAATCAATTACTCAACATCCCTCTTTTGATCTTAAGTCCACAAATATATTCGCCAACTAGTTATGTATCTCTAGTTCTTTTTGCTACTCCTCCACTAAAACATAAATAAACTCATTTCATACTCATGACTTGTCTCTCCGGCATATAATTCCTATCTCATTCTCTTTTTCTATATCATTCTTTTCAAGTAATTGGATAGCTTTATTTTTTTTCTCCCCTTCTGTTTCTAATTTCTAAATTTATGGATAATCTCGTCGTTATCAAGGAGTTATGTTTCGTTTGATAATTTTTTTTTATTTTCAGTTAAAAAAAATTTAAGAGCAGTTTAATTTTTTTATATATAAAAACAAGTGGGTGTTTGATAACCTATTTTTTTTTTGTTGAGTTTTTTTTTGTATTTGATAACCCAGTTTTTTTTGTGGTGGTTTGCAGTGGCGGTGGCCGACGATGGTGGCAGTCGGCGGTGGGAAGATGGTGGTGGTCTAAAAAAAAAAAACCAACACTGAAAAAAATCAGTTTTTGGAATTTTTAAAAATAGCCTTGATTTAAAAACTGAGTTTTTAAACTGAAGGAAAAAAAGAAAAAAAAATAGTTACCAAACGCAATTTTTTTTTTTCAATTTTTAAAATTGAAAAAAAAAGCTGTATCAAACAGGGCTTTAGTTTCTTTAAGCTTGCACAATTTTTGTACTTATGCACCTGTTTTCAACATCACGTTGAGAGTCCGCCGACAACCTTCGAATGGCGTTTACAAAAACAAATGAGTTCTTATGAGCTTTTAAGAAAGGAAATTCTTTTACCGTTGGCTGAATTATCGAAAGATAGATGTAGTTTTTATAAAAAATAGTAATTTTATAGAAAGATAGATGCTGTTTTATTTTTATTATAATATAATAATAGTAGTATAGTATAGTAAGAGACGAAGACTTCCTACACAGAGTGAGGCAGAGAACTTCTGGTCGCAATGTCAGAGGAGGAGAAACAGCCGTCCCGCACCGCCGCAAGCCCATTCGCTGCCGAGGTACACTTCTAACTCGATTCATTCGCACACGTATTGATGCGTGAAACTGCACAGACGAGAACTGACGGTTGCTGGTCGGTGCAGCTGCGGTGGCGCGAAGAGCAGGGGAGCCGCTGGTGATGGAGGAGGTGGTGGTGGCCCCGCCGAGCTCTCACGAAGTTCGCATCAAGATCATATGCACCTCCCTCTGTTACAGTGACATCACCTTCTGGAAAATGAAAGTACGAATATCATGTTGTGAATTTATCCGCGCGAAATGCTTCGTTATGTAGCTGTTGGTTTTTTTTTTTTTGGCTTGTTTATTTGAATATTTAGCTCTTCAAATGTTTGGTTAATAGCTGTTTGGTTTTTTGACTTGCTTCTTTGAATATTTGGCTCTCTTTGAAGGATCCTCCTGGATATTTCCCCAGAATTCTCGGCCACGAAGCTTACGGGTAACCTTTTTTATTTTTAGTTTCTCGTCGATTAATTTTGCTTTTTCGCTTGTTAGAATTGTCGGTCAACGTCAGTGTTGGACTGCTTGTTCACGGTGTCTTGTAAAGTCGATGAAAAATGCTAATGCACGTAACATTATGCATCTGGAAGTCATTTCTACTGTCTATTTTGTTATCTTAATTAAATCCTATGATTTTTACCATCACAATTGACATGTTTAATTTTGACCCCAATTTCTGTAAATAGGTTCCTATGTTGTTACATTTATCTCCTTACAAGGATATATAAGATTATTGTTCCTTAAAATCCTTTTCCATATTGGCTACGATGATGATCGTGATTTTCAAGATGCTTATGTTTTGCTAACTCAGTGACTGTGTAGCATTCTTGGTTTACTGCATGCGTTTCTGCAGATTATCTCCGTTCTCAAATTTTTGGGTGATAATTTCTTCGAATGCATTTAAAAGTGGGTAAAAACATAAATATATGTCATATTGTTATGTAACTACCGTTTGTGATTGAAACTAACGTGCAGGATGGATGTTTTCTACTAGTTTTTATCTTAGTGTGGATAACTTATCTGGAGTTTACTAGTATCAGACCTCAATCTTACGTATTTCGAGAGAAAACTGGAATTAAGTCCCGATGCTTTACTCAGCTGCGCACATGGGTATGTGTGTGCAAGACTATATGAGGATGCTTTTTGAGTTTAAGTGAACAAGGTTTTCTTGACTTGAGTTTGTCTTTCGTGGTTCTTTTGCCTGGGTGGTGCTACCAACCATTTAGTTTCAATCGTGTCCCGTTCTACGCTTTGGCGATTTTTTTTGGCATCATTTGAGCTATGAGGGCTATGCAAGAGTCCTGATCTATGCTTTTTAATCATCTAATCTAAACTGAAGGGTTGTGGAGAGCGTCGGCGAGAACGTAGCTGATTTGACAGAAGGAGACACCGTCATCCCAATATTTTTGCCGGATTGTGGAGAATGTACGGACTGCAGATCCAAGAAGAGCAACCTATGTACAAAATTAGTCTCTCCATGGATGCATAGAGATGAAACCAGCAGATTCACCGACCTTAATGGAGATACTGTGTACCATTTTCTATACGTATCGAGTTTTAGCGAGTATACGGTGGTTGACATTGCCCATTTAACAAAAGTTGATCCTGCTATCCCGCCAAATAGAGCATGCCTCCTCAGTTGTGGTGTTTCTACAGGTAATACTGGTTGGAATTATTTCAAGCAGCTACTTGTCAGATAAAAGAGTTAAAAAATGAGCATTGAAACTTATGTTAGCTACAAACAACTGAAGCTTATGTTCATGCTCAATAACTCTCCGTACCTAGAAGTTGGAGGAGGATGACCCGGAGCAGTATCAAACTTTTTGATGTTTGCTAGAAACACGAATCAGACTTTCTATATACAAATTCAGTCAGATCAAGACAGATAATGATGAAACTAACTGCAAAGTTAACTGGAATTCATGAAAGAGACAGTAAGGGGTGATGTTAACCTTAGTATGACTTCTGACCATCTTACATGGACTGTAACATGTGTTGGCAGTATCAACAAAATGTCAAAACTGCTTTTCCAGAACGTGTTGCAATAGTCAACTTGGTTGTCCCTATTCTCTATGTGCGAGACATAAAAACTATCTTGATGAGCACTTGACAGAAATTGAATATATGAAAATGGCCTTCTTGCTTTTTGTTCATCTGTTAAGAAACTCTATTTATAAAAGAGATTGTCATTAACTAAACTCACTATAACGAGTTGCATCCACTCGGCTTTCTTTCAGTTTTACGCGGAGTCATTCCTTTCCTTTAAGAATCGTTAATACATCACTAAACACAAATTGGGTGTGCAGGTGTGGGTGCTGCTTGGAGAACAGCGAAGGTAGAAGGAGGATCCTCTGTTGCTATATTTGGGCTAGGAGCAATTGGATTGGCAGTATTAGCTATTATTTGAATACCATGGACATGGTTGTTTGTGCAACTCGTATTGATGTTCCCTTTTGAATGCTGAGAGAGCACAATGGTCATGATTTCATGATGCAGGTAGCTGAGGGAGCAAGGCTATGTGGCGCAACCAGAATTATTGGTGTGGATGTGAACCCAGACAAGTTTGAAATAGGTCTATACTACCTGATTCTTGTGGTAGTTGTGTTTTTGTCTTTGTGCAGCTAGAGAGGTGTTCAAATATTGAACTGATAGTAGTATCGTACAGAATGACTGATAGACCTTTTGAGGGAATAAAAAGCCAGTGTATCGAGCTTATTTACATGATTTTGACAATACATATTATCTTTTCTGTTTGTTAGGGAAAAAATTTGGAGTCACTGACTTTGTAAACTCTAGAGAATGTGGGAACAGAAGTGTCAGCCAGGTACGCATCTTGTCTTGAGTTTTATGGCTTCCCATTCTGTTGATCTTGATGCTTGAGATGGGGGATACTAATCGGCCTAACGCTGAAAAAGTAAATATGCTTTTAATCTCTATCCAACAAGATTAGCATGTTTAGTAACCTATGAGGAGGTAGCATCTGCTTGGTCATATGAGAATTAATGAGGTTTCTATACGGTTGTACGAAATACAACACCGTGGATGAGGAGATTTACGAATTGAGAGCTGTTGAATATCATAATTCATCAAGTCAGCATATAGCTTTTCAATCCTTGGAGGCAGTGGCGGAGCCAGAAACTGTGGGCACCTATTTGACAAAGGAGAAAAAAAAATCTTAAGTCTAAACTATTGTGAAAATGTATTAACCCAACAAAGAACTTCAACGAGCACAAATCAAAAGGGGAGAAGTGAATCACTTATAATTTTATGAGTAGTCAATTCATACACTCACTTCTGACCCTGATAAATCTAAAAGTAACCCAGACATTTGTGTGCTAATTTATTTTCACAGTACACATAACTATACTCTCCCCAAAAAATTTATGCGTCTTTTGCTGTGAGCTCTTAATTTAAATGTAATTTATAAAAGTATCGTATTTTTCTAGATATTTTAGCAAAAGTGAGACATTTTTCCAGTAAAATGTCTTCCTTTTGTGTTCACTTACCATAGCATCATATATTAGTGCCAAAATTAAAAGACATGGATTTCTTTTAAAAAATCACGACTCGTTAATTTTAATCAATGATTTAAATTTATTCCGGCATTTACATCCATTCTTAAAACTCACCCTTCCAACCCTAAACTACCACTTTAAAAAAAATTAGCCGCCACTAGTTTTTCCTCTCTCTCTCTCTCCCCGCCCCTTTTCTGGACATCACCACCACATTTTTACATCTATTGTACTTCTCATCTTCTTTTCAACTACCTGAAGTCTTTCTTTCCTTTTTAAACTCTATTACACTAAAAGCTTAGTTCAAGGGGGCTAATAGATGAAATTACCATGAGATCTAAAGAGAAAGAAGCAAAATTGTCCAGAACATTTTTTTTTTGTTAGACCACCCGGTATCCGGATACCACACTAGGAGCTGACTAATCCGGGTTTGAGCTGGACAGGACAACATGAACGGCAAAACTCTCCCTACCAAATTTTTAACGCAGCTGCATTTTCAGAACTCGAACTCGAGACCTCTGATTAAGTTAGGACAATCCCTACCAGTTGACCTACTCGCTTGATAGTAATTGTCAAGAACTTAGTAAGGGACCATGGCCTCCACCATCACCTTTGGCGGTCCGTCCTTGCATCTCATCTACCACATATCTGTTTCATCGTTACAACCAATATATGCTTGATTATAGAGTTGTCAAACGGGTCGGGCGGCCCGTGGGCTAGCCCGACCCGGCCCGGTTCTGGCCCGGGCTGGCCCGGCCCCGTCCATGAACAGTAGCGGCCCAGCACAAGCGGGCTTGAGGCCTGGGCCTGGACCAGGCCTTCAGATTCTGCGAAAAAGCCCGGCCCGGAAACGGCCCGGGTTTGGCCCGGCTCGAAGTCGGCCCGGTTCTGGCCCGGTTTGGCCCGGTCTGCGGCTCGGGTCTGGCCCGGTTTTGGCCCCACCACTTGTTTGAATTTTTTGCTTTTCCCCCCTTTCTTCCACCCCTTTTCCAAAATTCCACTTTTACCCCCCCCCCCAACAGCAATATAACGGCTAGTTTGGGGGGTATTTTAGTCTAACCTATATTTTTCAACTCCTTTACACTCTTACCCTCCCCAACAACTATAAACGGATAGTTTGTAGGGGTATTTTGGTCTTTTGTGATATTTGATTGCTGATATTTTGGATAGACATGCATTATTATTTTGATTGTTAGAGTTTTAAGAATAAATTTTTTCACAAAATATACTTTTTTTCCATATATATAAAATAAATTTTTACAAGCAAGATATATATTTTTTCGTATATATAAAAAAATAGGTAACTTCGCCTGTTTGTTTACAAGCAGCCGGTCCCAAGCCCGGATAAAAGGAGGAGGGCCTATGAATACATTTATTATTTTTCTATATAAATTGTTATGTGTTAAGATTTTATTAATAAAGCTCACCAAGAAGAGTATGAAAATGTTTAACATATAATAAAAAATATAATGGCTAACAAATAAATATGTATATACATACATACATATATATGTATATTACTTATAATGAAATAAAAGGATAAAGATTAGGTTCGTTAAATTGTGAATATTGCCTAGAGATGAAATTTAAAATTGAATAACAAGAAAGAAAAAAAAAAAGGGCCCGGGCCCAGCCCAAGCCCGGCCCTAGATATTGGGCCTAGGGCCAGGGCCTGGACTGGGCCTAGGTTTGCCTTCGGCAGGCCCGGCCCGGCCTGGCCCGGTTGGCAGCCCCACTGGCCCGGCCCCGACCCGGCCCCACAGCAGGCCCGATGGGCTTGGGCTGGGCCGGCCCAAGCCCGGCCCTTTGACAACTCTACTTGATTACATAAGATAATTGTAGCCAGATAGACCATGAAAGTGAAGGTGGATGAAGACATGAAGCTAGTGATTCAGTGACCGGTGAATTTATCCATGTCGGCGGCAAGGGCACCATTGTCGGTGTACTCATTTAGAGGGAGAAGAAGGCAGCAGGCAGGCACGTGTCCCCTGTGCCCCCGCTGCCTCCGCTACTGCTCGGAGGTCTCTCTGTTAAACTGTGCATGCGGTCCAACCAATTTACTGAACACTTTTATGTGGTTGTCTGGACGATGTTTTCTCTTTAGAAGCGGAACGATTTTTCATTTCTGCATGTGGGTGTTTGTTTACTCTCATTACGTCTAGTGCAAGTTATCTGGGTCAAAGATCAATCAATTCTTCTATGTCTGGTTGTTCTTTTTCCACACAAAATAGGTGATAATTGAGATGACTGATGGGGGAGCTGACTATTGCTTTGAGTGTGTTGGTTTATCATCCCTAGTGCGTGAAGCATATGATACCTGCCGAAAGCTCTCTCTCTCTCTCTCCCCCCCTCTCCTTCTCCCTGTATGGTTTATGAAGGATTTTTTATTAGTCAGTCATGCGTTCGTATTTCATAGTTTCTTGAGCGCACTAAATGTCTACAACGTAACTTCAGGGATGGGGAAAGACGGTTGTGCTGGGAGTGGACAAGCCAGGGTCACAATTGAACTTCAGTTCTTCTGAGGTCCTTCTTCATGGTAAAACCCTTTCTGGGTCCTTGTTTGGAGGTCTCAAGCCAAAATCTGACGTACCTATTCTCCTTAAACGTTACATGGACAAGGTAACTTAAAATGTTAGCCAGTAATCTTGGGTTTCTTTGTTTGCTTTCCTAGTCTCAGTTGCAGAGTTCAGAATTCAAAATTATCGCTGAACGCTTGCCAATTATGCAATATCCTGATAGGTAGCATCTCCAGCTACAAGTAAATGTGACACTACTGTTTCGAGTTATGGTCATCTATAACTCTACTGGTTTTAAAATGCAATTGTGTCTTATATTTAGAATACAATCATTATGTGATTTCTCTATTCGTGTTTATAAACACTTCCAGGAACTACGCCTGGATGAATTTGTCACACACGAAGTGAGCTTTGAAGACATCAACAAGGCATTTGATTTACTTTTAGCGGGAAAAGGTCTTCGATGCGTGATTTGGATGGACAGCTACGTAAAGTTTCCATGATGTTATCCTCCCGTGTCTTCAGCACTATCAGCTCTTAATTTGGCAAGTGCTCCCCTGGAATAACGACAGAATACTGGGGCTCTTATTATTTTGTATCATCCTCTTATAAGATAATTTTGCTGGTAAAATAAAATGAACTCGTATAGATGAATATAATTTAAGCAGTTATTTTGTGGTGATCTTATTTGTGTTTCGTTTGGCAGTAAATAGTGAACGCACTGCATTCTTAAGACACTGTAAATGCACCGGAAGCACCGGTAAAGTATGTATTTGGGGAGGAACAAATTTAGTTCTAACTCAGGTTGTAGAAATCTTCCTCTAACCCTGTGTATGGTGACAATTAATAGTCGTTAAATATTTATAGTGATTTCTTCTAACACTTTCAGCGATAATTATTAACAGAACTTTTTTAGCGTCACTAAAAATATTTAGAGACGATTGATTGTCGCTATATAAGGGGTAAATCTAGTAGAAAAAGACCCGGACCCATACCCAGCAAAAAACCTCGGGTACGGTACGTATTTTAAAGGCACGTTGAAAATATACCCGTATTCGAACAGACCAGTAATTTTCGGGTAAGTCTGGTCGAGTACAGTTTACCCGGGTTTTTTTTACTATATAAGTGTTACAAAACTAGGGTTTTCATTTCACTCATCCTTTCTTTTGTCTTTTCCATCTCTCGCTTTCTCTCTCACGACATTGCTCGATCTCACGGCGTCCTTTCTCTCGCCCACAGTTAGATCTATCAACGGTCAGCTGCTCCACATCAACTCGACGGCGTTCATCGTCCCCCTAATTAACGGCAGATCTGCCGTTACAGCTCCGTCGCCACCATCTTCAATCAGGAAAGAGAGATAGTACCGAAGTTACGGCATAGACCGAAGTGGTCTCTAATCGTAGTCTCCTCGATCGATAGCTCTGTTACGCTTGATAATTTTTTTCCCCAAATCTGCTTGTATTGTTTGTGTTATTTTTTTTCAGATCTTGTTGTAATGTTTGTTTTAATTTTTTTTAGGTATTTAAGTACTTAACTACCTTAGACTTAGAAATTATTTTGCAAGTTATTTTCTGGCATTTGTGTTAAGATACTTGCTTATTATTCTAGTGAAGGCTTGGAGTTGAGATGATTGGGTCGATTTGATAATTGAGATCATCACCCAACTGGTAATTGTAGAGATCAAATCAGAAAGTGATTATTATAGTAGTAGAAAAGGAAAAATACTCTAAAACAAGGCTGAATATCTGTTAATAAAAAAAATTAAAAATTATAACAATTTACTCGCAGGTAATACCCCGCCCGTTAAGGTAGGGTACGGGCACCAAAAATCTCTACCCGAGAAGAAACGGGTAAAAATTATCCGAACTGGATTTTTACTCATACTCAGCCAGATTTTACTCGTACTATACGCATTTGTCAGGTCTAATGGGGGGTAGGAGGAAGATTCTTCCAACCGGAATAGCAGCTAATTTTTTTTTTCTTTAGGGAGTCTTTTTGTTTTCTTTGCTGAGCCAAAGTGTCTAAAACCTGTACACACCCAAAACACAGTAACTACGGAGCAATATATTAATATTGAAGAACAAAGAAACGAGAAATTTAAAAAATTAAATTAAACACACAACACAAGAATTACGAGGTTCACTAATATGGCTACATCCCCAAAGTATGACTAGATTTCGATTTCACTATTCAGTAGTGTTACAATCAAAATCCTAACCCCACTCTTTGTTGTGGTTTTCTCTCTTTTCCCAAAACAATACAAGATCACTTATATCTATTTAGAGCTCAGAGTTGACCTTTCTCTAAATAACCAATGTGGGACAAGACAACTTATATACTTGGGCTAAGTTACGACCTTCTCTCAATAACCCATTTGGGACACCCACACAAAACTAGTTTTCAAGTCACTGTCTTCATTTGTAACAATGTCTCTGGATTGAAATCAGGCTATACATACAACAATCTCCCACTTGGAGACTGATACAACTCCAGTGCTGAAAACTCCATACAAATGCTGGTCATACTCATCAACGAAGACTACCTTTTGCCTGTCAACCACCTTCGTTAACATGTCCGCAAGATTCTTGTTGCCTTCAATCTTCTCCAAGTTCAGTTGTCCTTCCTCTAACAGAGACTGTATAAAAGTGATACCTCAACTGAATGTGCTTGGTCCTCGAATGAAATGATGAGTTCTTAGCAAGATGTATTGCACTCTGACTATCAGTCCATAACTTGCAATCTACTTGCCATATCCCAAATCTGTCAACAATTTCTGAAGCCAAATTATTTCCTTGCTTGCTTCGGAAAAGCAACATATTCTGCTTCTGTTATAGACAACGCAACAATCTTCTGTAACTTAGAGATCCAGCTTACTGCAGTCCCCTACAGAAAAAACATATCTCGTGGTGCTTCTGCCATTGTCTCTATCACCGGCATGGTCTGCATCTACATAACCTCGCACATCTATGTTATCACCCTCAAAACACAAGCAGAACCTGGATGTTCATCGCAAATACCTGAGAATCCATTTCACTGCTTGCCAATGCTCCTTTCCTGGGTTTGTCATGAATCTGCTCACAACTCCAACTGTATGTGCAATATCCGGCCTTGTACTGACCATGGCATACATGAGACTTCCCACAGCAGAGGTGTACGGTACCTGTGCCATGTATTCTTCATCTTCCCTATTCTTGGGACTCAAATCCTTTGAAAGCTTAAAGTGGGCTGCTAAAGGAGTCGTTATAGGTTTAGAGGCGTGCAAGTTAAATCTCCTTAAAACCTTATCAATGTACTTTTCCTGCGACAACCATAACTTTTTCTGTTTTCTGTCCCTGGTTATCCTCATGCCAAAAAGTTGTTTTGCCTCACCCAAGTCCTTCATAGAGAAAGTACTTGACAACTTCTTCTTGAGTTCATTAATCATTCTCATGCTTGAACTTGCTACAAACATATCATCTACATACATAGTTAAAATAATGAAGTCCTCACTATTAAACTTCTGAAAATAAACTCAGTGATCGGAGTCACATCTAGTGAAGTTTGTCTGCTTCATGAAACTGTCAAACTTCAAATACCACTATCTAGGAGCTTACTTTAGGCTATACAAGCTCCTCTTCAACCCTCCTTACCATTGACTTCAAAACCCTTTGGCTGATGTATGTAGATTTCTTCCTCCAAATCCCCATGGAGAAATGTTGTCTTAACATTCAACTGCTCCAGATGTAAGTCCTTTATAGCTACAATGCTCAATATCGTACGAATTGAAATCATCTTCACAGCAGGAGAGAAGATTTCTTATAAATCAATACTTTTCCTCTACCGATACCCTATCACAACTAGTCTTTCATTGTATCTCTTTGTTCCTATAGCTTTATTTTTAATCTTGTATATCTATTGATTGTACAGAGCATTCTTACCTGTAGGGAGCTTTACCAAATCCCAAGTCCAGTTTTGCTCAAGTGAAGCCATCTCATCTTTCAGGGCTTGCTCCCACGGAAACCTGAATTCATCCTGTATCGCTTCTTGATAACATTCTGGCTCACCAGAATTAGTATACAAAATATAATCGAGTGGAAGACAAAGTCTGGCAAGAGCTTTCCTTACTCGACTACTTCTTCTGAGGTTAAGAGATTCAGGCACCTGTTGTTGATCACCAGCTCCAATTTCAGTATCAGTTGTCTTATCAAGGACTGATTTTCTATCCTGGGTACCTGTCCATCTTCTGGCTCATCAAGTTTCATGTATTCCTTGTGCTATTTTTCAATTCCATGTTCTTGTAACATGTGCTTATACAACCGTGATTCATCGAATATGACATCCCTACTCCTGATGATTTTGTTATGTTCGTAGTCTCACAAACGATAACCATATTCATCACCTCCATATCCAATAAATACACACTTACGAGATTTAGAGTCAAGTTTCTTCCTTTCCTCTTTATCAATATGAGCATAAGCAATATAGCAAAAAACTCTTAGAAAAAGCATAATTTACTGGCTCACCTGACCATTCTTTTTCAAGAATACCACCATTGAGAGCACTGGCTGGACTTCTGTTAATTAAATATACGGCAGTATCCACAGTTGCTGCCCAGAACTGTTGAGGTAAATCAACAAGCATCCTCATACACCTTGCTCGTTCCATGATGGTTCTGTTCATCCTCTCTGCCAAGCCATTTTCCTGAGGTGTCCTCTTACCGGTCCTTATCAACCTGATACCGTTGTTGGAACAGTATTCTTGGAACCCTCCATCACAATACTTATCCCCATTATCAGATTTTAGGCATTTTATCTTGTTCCCTGTTTCATTCTCAATAAGAGCTTTCCACTTCTTAAAAGTGTGATAAACGACAGATTTCTGTCTGATGGCATATATCCAGGTCTTTCTACTAGCACTATCTATAAAAGAAACAAAGTAAAAATTACGTCAAAGAGACTTTACTGTAGTAGGTCGGCAAAAATCAGTGTGAACTAACTCCAGTCTTTCAATCTTATTTTCTTTACCATTCCTCCGGAAACTGATTCGCTTTTGCTTTCCATAGACACAACCCTCGCAAAAATCTAACTGAAAGTTCTTCATCCCTGGCAATGCATTCTTTGAGTGCAGAATTATCATACCACTCTCACTCAAATGTCCCCACCTGTGATGCCATAATGTGGTTCTCTGACTTTCTGTAAAAGCCAAAGAGATAGAGTGGTTACGGGTACCTGAAAGAGTGTATAGGGTTCATACTCTTTCACCTCTTGCTACCACCATCGACCCTTTGATTACCTTCCACTGCTTTTCACCAAATGCCACAAAATAACCTTCACGGTCCAATCCACTAACGGATATAAGATTCTTCCGCAGTTCTGGAATATGTCTAACATCCTTCAAAACTAGGGTTCCTCCATTTGACAGCTTTATTTCCACTTTTCCCTTTCCAACAATGCTACACAGATATCTATTCCCGACAGTCACATGTCCACAATCACCACGAACATAATCACAGAAACAATCCCTATGATGTGTACAATGAATTGAGACTCCTGAATCTACATACCACACTTTGGAATTATCATCAACTGTAGCAGAGAGACATAAATCATCATATGTCTGTTCATTTGAACTTACCATGTTTGCTCCTTCATTATCACCTTGTCTTCCCCGTACTCCATTTTTCTTCTTTGGTTACAATCATTCTTCTTATGACCTTCTTTGTTACAATTCCAACACACTATGGTTTTCCCTTTGGACTTCGACTTGCCTTTTGATTTTGATCTTCCTCTTGTAGGACTTATTCCCCTGTTATTCTGCTTGTTATTCTGTCTATCCCTGGATTCCACGGATAGAGCAGTACTAGATGATATACCATCACCAATTGTCTTTCTCCGCATTTTGTCATTCATCACAGAGCTCACAACATCATTAAGTGTTAGCGTTCCAGAAATAGTAAAATTACTTACTGTCTTCAATAAGTTATTCCAACTATCAGGCAGTGAACACAGAAACAACAAAGCCCTAATTTCATCATCAAAATTAATACCAACAGATTCCAATTAATTTGTAATACCGTTAAAATCATTTAGATAATCAACAACAAAACCATTTTCAAACATCCTCATATTAAACAGTCTCTTCATAAGAAATACCTTATTCGAAACAGAAGGTTTTTCATTTAATTTCTCTAACGCTTTCATTACAACAGCAGTGGTTTTCTCCTTGGAAATATTGAATGCTACTTGTAGGGTTAGGCTAAGTCTTACTGTAGCCAACGCTCTTCTGTCCAAAATCGCCCACTCACTCACATTCATCGCTTCAGGTTTCTCTCCCACCAGCGGTAGATACAAATCCTTTTGATACAATTAGTCTTCAACTTGCATCTTCCACCACTGAAAATTCATACCATTAAACTTCTTGATCTTTCATTTATCTTCTTCAGCCATTGCTCCCACTCAAACGTAAAACCTACGTGAGTAAAACTTGAACCCAAGTTTTGGTACCAGTTGTTACGAAAATGCAGCAACTATGAAATAATATATTAAAGATCAAAGAAACGAAAAATTTTAAAAAAAAATTAAACACACAACTCAAGAATTACAAGGTTCACCGATATGATTACGTCCCCGGAGTATGACCAAATTTCGATTTCACTATTCAACAGTGTTACAACTAAAATCCTAACCCCCATTATTTGTTGTGGTTTTCTCTCTTTTTCCAAAATAATACAAGATCACTTATATTTATTTAGAGCTCAGAGTTGACCTTTCTCTAAATAATCAATGTGAGACAAGACAACTTATATACCTGGGTGGGCTAAGTTATGACCTTTTCTCAATAATCAATGTGGGACACCCACACAAAACTAGTTTTCAGGTCACCGCCTTCATTGTAACAATATCTCTAGATTGAAATCAGGCTACACATACAACATGAAGTTCTTTCCTGAGCCAAAGTGTGTTTGAATGAAAGGTTCGAAATCGTCTTATGGTGTTCGTTCCATTTTTGTCCACCTAAGATGCTTCCAATACAAAGCTTTTGCCTGAGAATTATCAGAGCGCACGAATTGTTTCTAAGAATTACAGTGATACGTTAATGCTACCGGGAAAAGAATGTGTTGTTTTCATATCATTATTTGATGGATCATTTGCACATAAAAATCTTATACTAAAGGAGCGGGTGTGCATTTCACTCCACTATTTCAAGTTTGGCTTAATTCACACTATAGTGTAAATTTGTCACTTCACGCTATCTTGTTGTAAAAATAGAACTATTAATTTATTATTTAAACGAACTGTTCACGAACATATTAGTGAACATTTTCATACGTTCGTGCTCGGCTCATTCAATAAATTAGTTCTAAAAAGTTGTTCATATTCTGTTTGTATATTATACAAATGAATATGAACGAGCTTTGGTGGGGAACTGACCACAAGCCGTTCGTGAACAGCTTGTACAACTTTATATACAGTACAAGGACAGTATTGTCATTTTAAAAATACGTACTTATGACATTATGAAAAAAGTATACTCTTTGGATGAATATCCGACGAATGGATATAAGTGTTACATTTTTAACGTTTGTAGTCACGATGTGTTACTTTTTGAAATTTAGTGTTATTGACCGAAATTTTGTCATAATTTCACAGAAATTACTGTAATTAATCCAAATATTTATCACATGGATGCTCTCCTTGATAGGAGTGCAAATGAATTATTTTTAAGTCGAAAAAACTGCAAGCATTTCAGCAAAGTATCTGTGTTCCGATATCAATACGTGTTCAATTTCAAAACACCGCAATCTTGTAAACCTTTTGAATAGATAGAAAAAACGTTGAGATCCACCGTGATCGCATGATTGATAATTTTTGACATAAAAAGAAAGAAAATAAACATTCTACATTCAGGACAATAGTGCTTCGCGTCTGCGTTCTAAAATTATATATATCTTGCGAGCACCGAAATTGGTGTAAAGAATGAGGCGACTTTAGAGATGTTTCCGGTGCAAACAATTTATCCTGTCACTTCAGTGGCCTGTCCCTCTCAGTACAGGGGTTTCTGGTCTTTTCTTCTGTCCTTCATAATGCTCCGTTCAGTCATTTTCAGACGGCCAATGTTGACTTTTTTCACCTCAGCGTGCTATCAGTTCTACCGTGAACGCCATTTGTCAAAATAGATAAACAAAGAAAGTAGTACTGGGACCAGCATCAGCACTAGTATTAGCTTTACTTAATTAATTAACAATAATAATTAAAACTATCATCATCTATCTTGTTTCTGGATTTGGATCCCCAGCTGGTTACGGTACTTTGGGGGTGTTGTGATCAATGCTGAGACAGAGAGAAGAGAGAGTAACCATTGATCACAACACTGATCACAACATCCCTGCTGTAACCCATGTTGTAACCATTAAGGAGATCTAAATCCCTTGTTTTAAGCATAGGTAAAACTTGCTACCATGACTTTCCAAAGTCTAACCCTCAAATGGCAGGATATATATTTATTTACAGAAACAAATGACTTAGTGGCTTTTATGTAATGCAATTAATAAGAAGTACTTCTAAAAAATATTATTAAAAATTTATTATTGAAAGTGTTAATAGAAATATCGCTATCCATAATTAACAACTATTCATCATAAGTACATGATAAACTGTAATCATTATCTTGCAACCTGAATATCAAAACAAATTTATTCCCTAAAAAATCTCCATCAATAAATTTTATTGACAAAAATTTGGCACTAAAAATACAAGACCTCCAGAATTAATGACCATTTTAGATTTTAGGGATAGAGAATCGTCTTTAATGGTTATAGGACTTTTATTTGAGAAGTCAAAGTATCTTAAGGACATGCTAAAAAGTAAAGTAAAGTGAAACAAGTTTGGCAGCAAATAATTATTGAGTGGATACGACCGTAGCCAAAGATTCTTTAGAATGATTTTTACTATTGCTAAATGAATAATTTTTTGAAAAAGAATATGGTGATTTTAAGTTTTTCTAATTTACTAAATTGATTGCAATTTGCCCATCTTGACTCCCCAACACAGACACTTTTGTCAACGTCAAACGTTATCTATTAGCTTCATATTATCTTTCGCATAACTCACAATTCTGACTTGTACCAACGAGGAATTGGTTCAGTGGATCTTAAGGTGTCAATCCAAGCATACTACCTGAATTCGAATCTTCTATCAGTCGTTTTTTATTAAGGAAAAATATACGTCCTTATCCTGCATGTGTTTCATGCGCGAACTTTTTGTACTCTATCACCTCGACGTAGGTACGGGGATGTATGTGATGATCTTGTCAGATTCTCAGATATATGTGATAGTCTTATCAGATTTTCATATATATGTAATGGTCTTCTAGGTCCTTGAAATACGGTTCCCCGATTTTTTGGCTTGAAACGTAGGGCTATTACGTCTCTGGTCAATGCGCATGCTTTTAATTTTAGTCCGAACACTTAGGGTTGGTTTGACAAAACTTTTTTTTTTGTTTTCAGTTTTTAAAGAGCAGTTTAATTTTATTTTTTTTTACAAAAACAAGTAGGGGTTTGATAAACCTTTTTTTTTGGAGTTTTTTTTTTAGTGTTTGGTAACCCTTTTTATTTTGACTTTTTTTTTGAGTGGTTTGCGGTGGCGGTGGTGGCCGGCGGTGGCTGGTGGCTGCCGGCGGTGGTGCTGGCGGCGGGAGGTGGTCGCCGGCGGCTGCCGGCAGTCGGAGGTGGCTGCCGACGGCCAGCGGCGGGAGGTGGTCGCCGGCGGCTGCCGGCAGTCGGAGGTGGCTGCCGACGGCCGGCGGCGGGAGGTGGTTGCCGGCGGCGGGAGGGTGGTGGTGGTGGTCTCAAAAAAAAAAACCAAAAGTGAAAAAAAAAAATCAGTTTCTGAATTTTTTTTTTCTACTCTTCAGTTTAAAAACTGATTTTTTAAATTGAAAAAAAAATGGTTACCAAATACATTTTTTTTTTCCAATTTTCAAAACTGAAAATTGGAAAAAAAATCAGTAAGAGTGTCAAACGCACTCTTGTTTAATTTAATACGGAGTAAATAAATTCAGACCATATCCTGATATTTTTATAGGTAACTATTGTTTAAGTCTTCCTCGTTCTCGTCTACGTCACGTTGAATATTTTGGTTTTTGGGGCAGGCCGGTGACATACGGCATCAGAAAGATACTTCGTCGCGTCAGGAAACGACGATTTGAATACTGAACTACTCGCTTGAGAGTGGTAGTTACTGATACGAGACGAAGACTCTCCCTCACACACACGTTCAAAGCAGTGAGGTAGAAAACTTCTGGTCGCAATGGCAGAGGAGGAGAAACAGCCGTCCGGCACCGCCGGCAAGCCCATTCGGTGCAGGGGTACACTTCTAACTCGATTCGTGTTCACACATATTGATGCGTGAAACTGCACACACGAGAACTGACGGACGGTTGATTGTCGGTGCAGCTGCGGTGGCGCGAAAAGCAGGGGAGCCGCTGGTGATGGAGGAGGTGGTGGTGGCCCCGCCGAGCTCTCACGAAGTTCGCATCAAGATCATATGCACCTCCCTCTGTTACAGTGACATCACCTTCTGGAAAATGAAAGTACGAATATCATGTTGTGAATTTATCCGCGCGAAATGCTTCGTTATATGGTTTTTTTTGGCTTGTTTATTTGAATATTTAGCTCTTCAAATGTTTGGTTAATCGCTGTTTGGTTTTTTGACTTGCTTCTTTGAATATTTGGCTCTCTTTGAAGGATCCTCCTGGATATTTCCCCAGAATTCTCGGCCACGAAGCTTACGGGTAACCTTTTTTATTTTTAGTTTCTCGTCGATTAATTTTGCTTTTTCGCGTGTTAGAATTGTCGGTCAACGTCAGTGTTGGACTGCTTGTTCATGGTGTCTTGTAAAGTCAATGAAAAATGCTAAATGCACGTAACATTATGCATCTGGAAGTCATTTCTACTGTCTATTTTGTTATCTTAATTAATTCCTATGATTTTTACCATCACAATTGACATGTTTAATTTTGACCCCAATTTCTGTAAATAGGTTCCTATGTTGTTACATTTATCTCCTTACAAGGATATATAAGATTATTGTTCCTTAAAATCCTTTTCCATATTGGCTACGATGATGATCGTGATTTTCAAGATGCTTATTTTTTGCGAACTCAGAGACTGTGTAGCATTCTTGGTTTACTGCATGCGTTTCAGCAGATTATCTCCGTTCTCAAATTTTTGGGTGATAAATTTCTTCGAATGCATTTAAAAGTGGGTAAAAACATAAATATATGTCATATTGTTATGTAACTACCGTTTGTGATTGAAACTAACGTGCAGGATGGATGTTTTCTACTAGTTTTTATCTTAGTGTGGATAACTTATCTGGAGTTTACTAGTATCAGACCTCAATCTTACGTATTTCGAGAGAAAACTGGAATTAAGTCCCGATGCTTTACTCAGCTGCGCACATGGGTATGTGTGTGCAAGACTATATGAGGATGCTTTTTGAGTTTAAGTGAACAAGATTTTCTTGACTTGAGTTTGTCTTTCGTGGTTCTTTTGCCTTGGTGGTGCTACCAACCATTTAGTTTCAATCGTGTCCCGTTCTACGCTTTGGCGATTTTGTTTGGCATCATTTGAGCTATGAGGGCTATGCAAGAGTCCTGATCTATGCTTTTTAATCATATAACCTAAACTGAAGGGTTGTGGAGAGCGTCGGCGAGAACGTAGCTGATTTGACAGAAGGAGACACCGTCATCCCAATATTTTTGCCAGATTGTGGAGAATGTACGGACTGCAGATCCAAGAAAAGCAACCTATGTACAAAATTACCTTTCAAGGTCTCTCCTTGGACGCATAGAGATGAAACCAGCAGATTCACCGACCTTAATGGAGATACTGTGTACCATTTTCTATACGTATCGAGTTTTAGCGAGTATACGGTGGTTGACATTGCCCATTTAACAAAAGTTGATCCTGCTATCCCGCCAAATAGAGCATGCCTCCTCAGTTGTGGTGTTTCTACAGGTAATACTGGTTGGAATTATTTCAAGCAGCTACTTGTCAGATAAAAGAGTTAAAAAATGAGCATTGAAACTTATGTTAGCTACAAACAACTGAAGCTTATGTTCATGCTCAATAACTCTCCGTACCTAGAAGTTGGAGGAGAATGACCCGGAGCAGTATCAAACTTTTTGATGTTTGCTAGAAACAAGAATCAGACTTTCTAAATACAAATTCAGTCAGATCAAGACAGATAATGATGAAACTAACTGCAAAGGTAACTGGAATTCAGGAAAGAGCATGTTAACCTTAGTATGATTTATGACCATCTTACATGGACTGTAACATGTATTGGCAGTATCAATTGAATGTCAAAAGTACTTTTCCAGAACGTGTTGCAATAGTCAGCTTGGTTGTCTCTATTCTCTGTGCGAGACATAAAAACTATCGAGCACTTGACAGAAATTCAATATATGAAAATGGCCTTCTTGTTATTTGTTCATTTGTTAAGAAACTCTGTTTATGAAAGAGATTTTCATTAACTAAATTCACTATAATGAGTTGCATCCACTCCGCTCTCTTTCAGTTATACATGGAGTCATTCCTTTCCTTTAAGTTTGAATCGTTAATGCATCTCTAAATACAAGTTGGGTGTGCAGGCGTAGGTGCTGCTTGGAGAACAGCAAACGTAGAAGCAGGATCCTCGGTTGCTATATTTGGGCTAGGAGCAATTGGATTGGCAGTATGGTCTTGAAGCTATTATTAGAATACTATGGTTGTTTGTGCAACTCGTATTGATGTTCCCTTTTGAATGCTGAGAGAGCACAATGGTCATGATTTCATGATGCAGGTAGCTGAGGGAGCAAGGCTATGTGGCGCAACCAGAATTATTGGTGTGGATGTGAACCCAGACAAGTTTGAAATAGGTGTATAATTTATGATTCTTGTGGTTTCTGTCTTTGTGCAGCTAGAGAGGTGTTCAAATATGTTATTGATTTAGTATCTTACACAATAACTGATAGACCTTTGAGGGAATAAAAAGCCAGTGTTCCGAATTTAGCTTGTTTACATGATTTTGACAACATTATCTTTTCTGTTTGTTAGGGAAAAAATTTGGAGTCACTGACTTTGTGAACTCTAAAGAATGCGGGAATAAAACTGTCAGCCAGGTAGACATCTTGACTCGTGCATCTTGTCTTGAGTTTTATATCTTCTCATACTGTTGATCTTGATGCCTGAAATGGGATACTAATCGGCTAAATGCTGAAAATGTAAATATGCTTTTCATGATCATATCTCTATCCAACAAGATTAGAATTTTTAATAACCCATGAGGAGGCAGCATTTGCTTGGTCATGTGAGGATTCATGAGATTTCTAGATGGTAGTACAACTATAACACCGTGGAGGAGGAGATTTACGCTTTGAAAGCTTAGAGCCATTAAATATTATAATTCATTGTGGCAGCATATAGCTTTTACTTGGAGGTCTCTTTGTTCTCTCTGTTAGACTCTGCAGGTGGTCAAACCAATTTATTGAACACTTTTATGTGGTTGTCCGGACGATTTTTTTTTCTATAGAACGTGAACAGAATGCGGGTGTTTTTTTAATCATTATGTCCAGTGCAAGTTATCTGGGTCGAGAATTAATCAATTCTTCTGTGTCTGGTTGTTCATTTTCCAAATAAAATAGGTGATAATTGAGATGACTGATGGGGGCGCTGACTATTGCTTTGAGTGTGTTGGTTTATCATCGCTAGTGCGTGAAGCATATGATAGCTGCCGAAAGGTCTCTCTCTCTCTCTCTCTCTCTCTCTCTCTCTCTATATATATATATATATATATATATCTACGTGTATGGTTTATGAAGGATTTTTATTATTCAGTCATGCGTTCGTACTTCATAGTTTCTTGGGTGCCCTACATGACTACAACGTAACTTCAGGGATGGGGAAAGACAGTTGTGCTGGGAGTGGACAAGCCAGGGTCACAATTGAACTTCAGTTCCTTTGAGGTCCTTCATCATGGTAAAACCCTTTCTGGGTCCTTGTTTGGAGGTCTCAAGCCAAAATCTGACGTACCTATTCTCCTTAAACGTTACATGGACAAGGTAATTTAAAATGTTAGCCAATTATCTTTGGTTTTGTTTCCTCTCCTAGTCTTGGTTGCAGAGTTCAAATTCAAAACTATTGACAGACTCTTGCCAATTGTTCGATACCCTCGTAGGTAGCCGTTCCAGCTACTGTTTAACTCTACTGTAGTTATGGTCATCTACAACCCTGCTGGTTAAAATGCAAGTCTTATATTTAGAATATAATCATTATGTGATTTCTCTATTCGTGTTTATAAACACTTCCAGGAACTGCGCCTGGATGAATTTGTCACACACGAAGTGCGCTTTGAAGACATCAATAAGGCATTTGATTTACTTTTAGGGGGGAAGAGTCTTAGATGCGTGATTTGGATGGACAACTGCCTAAAGTTCCTGTGATGTTATCCTCGTGTGTCTTTAGCACTATCAGCGCTTAATATGGTAAGAGCTTCACTGTAATAACGACAGAATTCTGGTGCTCTTACATGTGAATTTTGCTGGTATAATAAAATGAATCATTTAGGTAAATATAATTTAAAGCAGTAATTTTGTGGTGATCTTATTTGTGTTTCGTTTGGCAATAGATAGTGAACATACTGCATTCTCAAGACACTGTAAATGCACTGGAAGCACCAGTAAAGTATGTATTTGGGGAGTCTTTCGTTTTCTTTGTTGAACCAAAGTGCCTTAACCTGTAAACACCTGGGCTGGCATCTTCGGGAAGTTCCCACTCAATGGTTGCGGATCCATAAAAGGTACTGTTATCTACTCCCCACTTAAAGAATAAGCTGAAATCATCATCATCATAGGCTGGTACCCACCGTTCCCTTTGAAGCATCTCTACCACTGCATAAGTTCCTTCCGTCAATAGGTCATATCTCGGTGTTGGGCTCCAAAATGTGGCACTTGCTCTATCCCCTTTGTTAAACGAGCCACCTTTTGGTGGATGGATGTCTTGTTTTACATCACCGAAATTCACACCGGGTGGTGGTGAGTCACCAAAAGGGTCTAAAAGGAGTTTGAGTTGGACTGAGGAGAGATCCGGAGGTGATGGTCCTTTGGGAACAATGTTTTCTCCTTGTGCCATTGCTTTTGCTAATTTGTTGAATTCTTGGATATATGCTGATAATGTGTGAGGACCGTAGAGTGTTGAAGCAGCCTGTACATATGCGCAGGCAGGAAGAGTTAGTTTTTTTGTCTTATTAGCACAAAGAAGCAATAGTATATAAATCACTTGTCCATTGATACTACATACTGCAGTTCTGCAGACTCGATGTAGTTTTGCTAATCCCAGAACCATACTTATTTATACTATAAGGAGAAGAGTGAAGCTCCTTGATGTACATTTGGCAAAATGTGGTGAATAAGTTTGCCTACCTCGTATCGTTGTTGCTTGTACTCTTCAAAAGTTGCTATGTACTGCGAGTAAGTGTTCGTTAAGCCTGCTATTACGACGTGTGTTTCGTCATCAAACTCTCCATTTCCATTACTTGTCAGCGTCTCCTTAACCGCTTCTCTCAGTCTCCTGCCAGCCATTGTTGTGAATTCTGCACGCCTCTAGAATTTTTAGAGTTCATTGCTGACGCTAAGATGCATACCCTTTTTCGCTATATCGTGCATTTTAGATGGCTGGGGAAGTAGCAAAAAGGGGTTCATATAATCATGGGTAAATTACACTAAACACCCCTGAAGTTTTACGTAATTACACTCCACTACCGCTATCTTTAAAAATTACACTCAGCTCAAAAAATAACTTTTTCTCTTACGGTGTTAATGGTGTAATGCAAAAAGACATGAATGCCCCTCGGACTGTTTTCTTGAAATTTTGGAGGGAAAACTTGTTTTTGGAAATTATTGGCATGAAAGCACAGTTTACATGCAAGCACACATGCGCTCACACACATGCACACAGCTGAAAACACACACTCAAACACAGCCTCTCAGGACCCTGCCTCTCGAGTAAGAAACTATAGTAAAAGGACTCTCAGGACCTTCCTTGACCCTGTGAAAATCTGACAGCAAGTCTACTAAACTGCTTAAGCCTCCACCAATTGTTGTTTCCATGGCCATACACCCCACCCCTGTACTCTACCATATATGAATTTGACACCCTTTCGTTGGATTCACACATTATTATGGCGATGACTTCATCCGGCCTCCTATTTCGAGACTCCTCCTTGTTACCCACTCCCTTTCCTCCAACATTACGTCCCAAAATCAGTGTCAGGCTGACCCATCTAAGAATCTTGAATGTCCAAGCAGATGTTCAGAAGGAAGATATAGTCATCGTAGCAGTGAAGTCACTGCTATACACAGAGGTAGGGTCGAAAACCTTTGGCTCTATAGCAAGGGTTTGTGTTTGGCTTTCACTCCAGGTTCCAGGCTCTTGAGCATTCCACAAATGCCACTTTTTTTAAAACCAAGGTCAGCTTCACCTATGCCTGTGCATGTACCTGCACCGGTGACCCAAGACCACCGCCATTTAGGCTTTCGCCAATGCCTCGATTACCACCAATGCCTTATTTGCCTCCGATTCCTCCAATGCCACCAGTGCCATTCTTGGAAGCTTCAGCTTGCTCATTTCAGTAAGTTGGTTTTCAAAATAAAATCAAATCTTCTTCAATTCTGCTTCTAGATAGAAGGGAGGCACAAACTGTCTATAATGTTGGTGATGGCATGGAGATGAGTTTAGTGAGAGTGGGTTCAGGGAAAGGTGTGTATATGGGTGTGGGTTCATGGGTTTTTGGTGAAAGAAGGATGAGAGTTAATGAGGTAGCCGTGGTGACTGCCATGAATGCAGGTGGGTTGTGAGAGGAGCAGCACATGCTGCTGTGCAAGGGAGTTGTTCGTGTGTGTATACATTGGTGGAGTGGATGAATAAGTATATGGGTGAGGAAGTGTGTTTGCTGAGAGCAAGTGTGAGTGTGGTTGTATGAGTGCCGTGAAGTGTGGAGCGTTGAAAACCCACTACTGCAAGAAGACCACACAGGTGAGTAAAGGACAAATGGGGGGTATTTTGGGTATGAAAATTACATAAAGTAATGTATCAGGGAATCTTTTCACGGAGTTGGCCCTGCCGTTAAATGTGTGTAGTTGTGTGTAATGCGGGTACAAACCTCGGGGGGTCGGAGTGTAATTTTTAAAGATAGCGGTAGTGGAGTGTAATTACGTAAAATCTCAGGGGTGTTTAGTGTAATTTACCCTATAATCATAATCATAATAATATGATAAAAGCACTACTTACCTCCTGGTACGGATAGTATGATCAGCTTCCCCAACCTGAGCATTTGAATCGGAAGAATTGCTGGCTGTGATTACGTTTCATTTAAACAAGTTAGAAATAGTGGGTGGGATTTTCTGGCAGGCTAATAATAAAAGGATAGTATTTTGAAAGTGTGAGTGAACAAGTGCAGTAAACTTTATAAGCATTACCGCCCATGCGTATGGTTCAAACATTTCACCCGTGTCGAGCAAAACGGCTTTGGGCTTTTGACAATCCACTTGGTACCGGGTTGGCTTTTTTAGGAAGTCTCTTACCCTCTTCCAGAAGTCATTGATCTGCACAGATAATAGGTCACTTGCTTAACATTAATGGAAAAGAAAGCACCTAAATTGCAGGAAAGTAATACTACCAAGGTCCCGTTTGCCACTCTTTTTTTTTTTCACTTTTTTTTTCAATTTTGAAAATTGGAAAAAATAAGCGCGTTTGGTAACCTTTTTTTTTTTTATTTCCCCTTTAGTCTAAAAATCCAGCTTTTAAATTAAGGCTGTTTTTAAAATTTTCAAAAATTATTTTTTTCTGTGTTTTTTTTTTAGACCACCACCGTCCCACCGCCGGCAGCCACCCCCGGCGATTGCTGGCGGCCGGCGGCCACCGCTGGTCATCGGCAACCACCGCCAGCAGCCACCACCACGCCCTACCACTGTCACCGCAAAACCACAAAAAAATTTGGGTTATCAAACACCCATTTGTTTTGGTAAAAAAAAAATGAAATTGCTCTTTAATTTTATTTTTTTTGAAACTGAAGACCAAAAAAAAAAGTTTTGTCAAACAGAGCCTAACGAGAGATCGATCAAGCTTGGCTTGACAATGCTATCAAGATGAAATTGGGCTTACAATTTGGCTCGATTATACAGCAATCAGCAAGGATCTCGAGTAGTTTGACAGCATATTGCGCAATGAGCAACTTATAGGTTCAGCTCAGTAACTTGTGATTTTAAATGTAGTCAAGCTTGGGGTTTTGATTCTATGAACTTGTGGCATTTGGCCTCGAGTAGCACGAGCATTGTTTCGCTCGTTTTACCATCCTAATAAAGTTAGGACATAGCTAGTTGAGGGCCAAAATACCACACTGTTGATTAGTTGGTTGTACTTTCTAACCTACGTAACTTGAGTTGCAGATTACACCTGCAGTAAAAACTAGACAATACTAACCTTCGTGTCACCTTGTTGAAAACCGAAAGCACCAGGCCCGTCAGTAGTTCCAGCTGCAAAACCTGGGCCAAGTGCTGCTGGACATGTTTTCACTACCTTGTTTCCCTCTAATTCAACCTCAATATCCGTGAAGTTCAAATACACATGTCGGTAGTCGATTTTCCCACTTAATTCTTCTCTGGCAGTCGTGAATAAATTGACGGCCTCCTGGAACTGCCTCTCCCCAATAATCTTTGTGCTGAGAATTTCATTTGGGTAACTGTTGAAAAGCATTGCAATTTGCAAGCCCCGTGTTATGGAGATCAAGTCACTTAAGCTCAAGCAGAGTCAGATAAATTAGTGTTAATTACCCAGGTCCGCGACCCACACAAAGCAGGTCATTGCCATGGCATGATGAATGATTGAAGTCACAGGGTAAGCCACTGTCAGTGCAAAATGCTCCTAGCACATTTGGACTGACATCCCCTACGTTTGATTGGCAGAAAGCTCCCACAAATCGGGAGCCATCATTCTTCCTCACCTTGAACCCTTGGCTGGCTGTTTTACTGCAAGGTTGTCCTCCTGTGGCCTTGATTGCTTGTGCTTTCTCTAAAAGTTGCACAACCAAGTCAACAATGCAAGTTAGTCCTAACGGTTTTTGACCAGCTTGGCCAATATAGCAGTATAGTGAACAATATTCAAATCCATGATCTTATGTACATTCTTACTTGATGTTTTAGTCGAATGGTTGATGCTAGTGGAAGTCTTCTTGAAGGTAGAAGTGAACCAGTCCTCAAAGAACCTAGCAGCAGCTCCCTTGTTGTCTCCGCTAACAAGCTTGTTATCTTTGCTCATAGAGGTTCCATGGGTCGCAAACCAGCTGAATGCTCCTATGCTCTCCCCACTCTTTCCGTCCACAAACTTGAGAAGGGTCATGAGCGTATCAATGTTGCATGGATACCGGGCTCTCTCCTCTGGAGGGTTGAACAGATATGCGCTTGGGCTCCTATTTATTCCTGCATTCATCAAATCACCTACAAAAGCATCGTAGTGTAGTCATTTGTATTTGGTGCTTGATAACAAAACAGCGGAAAATGTGTAAGCAAACAAAACTCTGCACGGGGCTCTGTTCACGCCCTTCTGAAAAGATTTCAACTAAAACGATATTTTGTTGATATCGTGTCCTTGAGGGACAAAATTGTAGGTGAGTTTGAACGTAAAATTTAGCCTGCCTCACTTCGGAGACCATTCAGTTCCTGACCACCCTTGATTGACCTTTTATTGGCCCTCGTTAGAGAAGGGTGATTAAAGTTGCCGAAGTGACAAGAAATGGTCCATTGTTTGACAGTTTTACGCGTAGAAATTAGGAAGTAGGGCCAATACGAAAGCAACGACAGATAGGACAAAAACACTATTTGTTTACCTGTGTTGATGAAAACGGAACCTGGCCTAAGACTGTCATGAGCTTGGACAATGCTCAGCTCGATAGCAGTAACAATGGCATCAAATGACTGTTGAACGAAACCAAGTGAAGTAACCGAATAAACCACATACTGTAAATAG
>JAVXUP010002833.1:0-104451 GCA_033070095.1 Escallonia herrerae
TCTTTGGTAGAATGAAAAACTTATAAAATATGACTCATATCCCAAATAAGTATGCAAGTCAAACACGATCAATTATTTGGGGACATAGTAAGTATAATCCAAGTTTTGAACTGGGCCCGGGAACGAGGCATCCTTAGCCTACCCTTGCATTTTCCAGCACCATGATCTGGCCTGTGGGAATGGTGATTTGACAGGCAAAAATGACCCTAGGTTTCTTTGATTATGTGTTATTACAAGTTAATTCCGTGACTGCAAGCTCAAATAGTTATCCACAACAGCTCAGATAGGGACTCAGAAAGTTCATAGATTGACTCATAGCCATGCTTGTTACCTGCTTACTTAGGCTCGTCATCTTCACAATTGATTGTGGTTACCATTACAATTGGATAGAATGTATTTGTTAATCTGATAGGTACTAGCTTTTATATTTTAAGCATTTGCTCTTGTTATTTTGTCCTTAAATTTGATTAATTTAAAAAATAAGTAAAAAAGAGAATAATGTCGAATATGTATTCTAAATTATCATTCAAGTATAGCGTTAGTACCTCACATTTAAGGAATATCAAATCAATACTTGAAAACTTATATTGAACCAAATCAGTCAGACGGCTAACGGGAGCTGAAAGGCGTTAAAAAGTCAACAGGATGGATAGTCATTATCAAAAAAATATTGGTGGGCTCAATCATCTTTCTCCCCCCCCCCCCCTTCTTTTCTCCCGCTCCCTTTCCCTTTCCCTTTCCCTATGCGAATGCACGCACATACAGATGTACAACGCTTACTTTGCCACCTACCTTCCACCATTACAATCAGACCTAAAATGACCATCACCACATGAACCACCGCGCAATGGCTCAGCTCCCATGTCTCCAACACCAACGTTCACCACCATTCATCATAATTACCACCACCCAACAATTCCATCACCATCAACTACCCACATCTAGCTACCACCATGTTAGCCCTAGGGTTGGATAACCTAGGCTTACATCTTGTTTGATGATAACTACACATTGATTATGTTCTAATGTGTGCTTTGAGTGTATTCTTAGTAGGTATATACATGCACACTCATGAAGACACATTTGAGAAGTTGGATAGATGGATTAAAGCCAAAGAAGCTTAAAGTTATAGTGGACATGATATCGAAGCTTCATCAAGTCCAATGTCAAAGAGCAAGAAAGAATCCAAAGGCTAAGTTACTATCGATTATGATTGATCTTTACTATTATGTAACTAGTCTTGGTTTGATGCTTGGATTGATGACTATGACCTAAAAAGACCTTAGGACACCTTGTGCATTGCATGTGAGTTCATAACCTTTCACACAAGTGTGGTTCTTAAAAATGAGTGAACTTTGGAGCTCACTCAGATTTTCTCAAAAATATTTTGGTGCTAATCTTTTCATATTTTGATAAAACTTGTCATTAACTTTCTAATGCAAAAAATGGCACCTCAATCCGATTCTTTTAGAGAAAGTTATGCCCAAAATAGGAAAAGGGGTTCCGTGAGGCAGCCGATAGGCAGTAGGGTAATACAGTCGACTGTATTGGTCAAAATTCAGCTCCAGCGACTATTTTCCAGGACAAGACTCCAACGGCTATTTTAGAGGGAACCCAGTCGACTGCATTGGGAATACAGTCGACTGTAATGGCAGTTTTGCTCATATAATGCCCATAACGGCTATATTTCATTTCTCTCTATATAAATGATTTGGGGCTTCATCATACACCATGGAAATCACATTCTAAGCCTCCATTCATTAGAGAAACATCAAGGCTCATAGATTAAACTTTTCTCTCTTCATCTTCATGATTTTACATCATTAAAGAGAGCATCTTTGTGAGCAATTCTTTGATTGAGAGTGAGCATACTTCAAGTCATCAATTCTCTCATCTCTCTATTGTACTAGAGCTTCATTTGTACTCATTTCCTTCAAGAGGGTTTCTTTATACACAATTGATCTTTGTAAAAGGATTGTGATCAAGGCTTGGGTTTGTCAAGTCTTGGTGAGCTTTGTGGATTCAAGGCTTGTGCTTGGTGTGGGGATATCACCAAGTGTTGTAAGGGTTTTGATCTTGACCCGAAAGAAGATTGTTGCTAGTGGATTCTAGTGCTCTTGCAAGGGACTTCCTTGAAGAGGTGGATGTAGGCTTGAGGGTAGTTCAAGCCGAACCATTTAAATCTCCTTGTCAAGTATCTCTAACTCAATCTCTTTACTTATTGCTCTATAATTGCTTGAGATTGTTTAGTTAGCATCTTCATTAAAGTATTACTTGGTTTGATTGAGATTCGTGATTGTGCTTAGTTTAAATTCCTCATTAATTTTAAAAAACTCTATTCACCCCCCTCTAGGGTTGTTTTATTGGTTTCAAGTGGTATCAGAGCCTCGGCTCTTGATTTTTTGGTTAACACCTAGAGAGTTAAAACATCATGGGGTTTCCTAGTCTTAAGGGGAGTTCTATTACTAGACCTCCACTTTTTGATAGGTCTTCATATAATATATGAAAAATTAAGATGAGAGTATTTTTAGAATCTTTAGATTATGAAATGTGGGGAATAGTTGAAGATGGCTCTTATGTTCCAACCAAGTGGATTAGGAATAAGCTTGTGCCAAAGGAGGAATCCAAATTTAATGACTATGATAGAAATATGTTTTGCATGAATTTAAAGAGCTAAGAATTGTCTTGTTTTTGCTCTAAACACAAATGAACTCAATCGAGTTATTATGTGTGATTCGGCTAAGAGTATGTGGGATACACTTCAAGTCACTCATGAAGGGACTTCTTTTCTAAGAGATTCAAAGAGGAATTTATGGCATAGAGAATATAAATTGTTTCAAATGTTTTCAGATGAATCTATTATGGAAATGAATTTTTGTTTCAATAAAATTGTTAATACTTTGAAACAATTAGGAAAAGATTTCTCTATCGGTGATCTTGTAAGAAAGGTGATTAGGTCATTACCTAGAGAATGGATGCAAAAATTATCGCACTTCAAGAATCAAAGGATCTCCATACCTTCTGGTTGGATGAATTAATTTTCTCCTTGATGACTTATGAAATGCAACTCGAATCATCAGGGCAAAAAGTTCCAAAGAAGAAGAAAAAGTGCATCGCTCTTAAAGCTTCATCAATGATGAATCAATCTTCGAGTGAAGAGGAAGAATACTTGGATAACAAGGAGATGGACATACTTGCAAAGGAATTCAACTAATTTCTCAAATTTAAGAAAGTTGGAAACTCACACAAGAGTAAGAATGATTCAAGTGTAGAGATTACCTCATAGGAGAATAAGAAGAAGAAAGGGTCAAGAAAGAAGCATTCCATAAAGACATCAATCGAAGCCATCATTTGTAGTGATAATGACTCAAGTGGAGATGAAGGTGATCATTTCGATGATAGAGATGCAAATCTATACCTCATGGCTCAAAAGATGATGAGGTAAAAATTTCATATAGTGCTAGTGATATGATAGCAATTGCTCCAATGATGATATTTGTGGTACTTATGCTCTTTTATATGAAGAATCCATGAAATTAGCCAAGAAAAATTGTGCTTTGAGAAAACAAGTGCGTGCGATTTCAAAAGAACTAGATGACTTAAAAATTGATTATTGTGAGTTGCATGCCAAGAATGAATGCATATCTAGCCATTTATATGTAGAGCATGTGAATAATGATTTGGTTGAATTGATTGTGAGCATTCTTAGCACAAAACAAATCTCTTGTGATACTTCGATTTTAGAAAAACAAAATGAAATTTTAAAGCTTGAGATTTGTGATTTAAAAAAATGCCTTGAAAAATTTTTTGACGGTAAAAACAACTTGGATATCATGCTTGGACACAAAAAAATTGGTCTTAACAAAGGCGGTGTTGGATTATATCCCTTCACCATGTCTCCTAAAGTTTTTAAACAACAAGCTAGATTAAATGTTCATATAAGAAATCCTAAGAACTATTGCACATCTTTTACACGTTGTGGTTGGTGCAACAAGAAATGGCATACGACTAATTATTGTCCTTGTAGAATTATTTATGTTGGAGGTGTAAGGAAAATGTGGGTTGTTAAAGAATTTCTTAACGTTACTAAGACTAACACTTATGGACCCAAGAAAATGTGGGTACAAAAAATTAGACCTAAATTGTGATTGTAGGTTATTCAAAGCAAAGACAAATAACAACAAGGAGAAAGCTCTAAGAAAATTTTGAGGAGGAGCAACAAGCTAAATCTAAAGGGGAGTAAGTATTCCAAGATTAGACATGCTACTTAAAATGAGGAGAGCCTCAAAGCTTGTCAAAGAAAACGGACTTCAAGAATGATCACTCATGAGCTCAATTCCTTGGTAATTCACCAAAAGGGTAAAACTTAATGATCTTCTCAACATCGTTATATGTGCTAAACTTATATGTTATCAAGTATGCTTAAATTGTCAAATCTATAAAATGACTTGCTTGTTGAGAATTCATGCGAACTATGGTCTAAATTGTGAGTCCTTGATTATTTACTACTCTATGTTATAATCTTGGATATCTATAGGATTTAGATGATGATGTATGGTCCTCTTGCACTTATATTGGAAAAATTGATTGTTGATGACCATCATTTGCTTTATGAAAATTCCATGTTGAAATTATGTCATCTTAATGCTTCACAAGACCAGTCCTACACACACCCCTTTCGGTAATGCCAAAAAGGGAGCATGACTCGGTTAGACATTTAGTTATATTTGTTGGATATTGTTGGCATGCATTGATTGAGGGGGAGCATACATTAGGATGGAGTATGTATATGGTAACTTGATAGGGGGGTTACATGCTTGAATCATATACTATCTCGTTACTCTTGAAATATGCATGAAGTAAACGAGATTATTGAGCTACATTGCATATCTTTCTTTGGATCATGAAGGAACTCTTGATGTTACCGTATGAGTTCATGAGTTATATGTACTTCACGCCATTATCTTGCTTATAACTATCTATCACACATGAATACCCTTGTCTTTTTGTTGATGACAAAGGGGGAGAAATAATCTTGATTCTATATGCTATGTGAGTATGTGTTTTGAGAGAACATTAGAGGAAGAACATATCTTGTTTTAGTTAGGGGAAGCTAGCTATGAGCTTAATTGCTTTATGAGATAAATTGACATGTCTTAAGTATACTAGAGATGATTGAATGTTCTAAGTGAAGATTGTTGTGCTTAATTGACTACCATATGATACATCTTACCATATATAGAATCAATGTTTGTCATAATAAAAAGGGAGAGATTGTTAGCCCTAAGGTTGGATAACCTAGGCTTACATCTTGTTTTGATGATAACTACACATTGATTATGTTCTAATGTGTGCTTTGAGTGTATTCTTAGTAGATTTATACATGCACACTCATGAAGACACATTTGAGAAGTTGGATAGATGGATTAAAGCCAAAGAAGCTTAAAGTTATAGTGGACATGCTATGAAAGCTTCACCAAGTCTAATGTCAAAGAGCAAGAAAGAATGCAAAGGCTAAGTTACTATCAATTATGATTGATCTTTACTATTATGTAACTAGTCTTGATTTGATGCTTGGATTGATGACTATGACCTAAAAAGACCTTAGGACACCTTGTGCATTGCATGTGAGTTCATAACCTTTCACACAAGTGTGGTTCTTGAAAATGAGTGAACTTTGGAGCTCACTCAGATTTTCTCAAAAATGTTTTTGGTGCTAATCTTTATATTTTGATAAAACTTTTCATTAGCTTTCCAATGCAAAAAATGGTACCTCAATCCAATTTTTCTAGAGAAAGTTATGTCCAAAATAGGAAAAGGGGTTCCGTGAGACAGTCGATAGGCAGTAGGGTAATACGATCGACTGCATTGGTCAAAATTCAGCTCGAGCTGCTATTTCTGAGGACAAGACTCCAACGGCTATTTTAGAGGGAACCCAGTCGACTGTAATGGCCGTTTTGCTCATATAATGCCCATAACAGCTATATTTCATATCTTCTCTATATAAATGATTTGGGGCTTCATCATACACCATGGAAACCACATTCTAAGCCTCCATTCATTAGAGAAACATCAAGGCTCATAGATTAAACTTTTCTCTCTTCATCTTCATGATTTTACATCATTAAAGAGAGCATCTTTGTGAGCAATTGTTTGATTGAGAGTGAGCATACTTCAAGTCATCAATTCTCTCATCTCTCTATTGTACTAGAGCTTCATTTGTACTCATTTCCTTTCAAGAAGGTTTCTTATACACAATTGATCTTTATAAAAGGATTGTGATCAAGACTTGGGTTTGTCAAGTCTTGGGTGAGTTTTGTGAATTCAAGGCTTGTGCTTGGTGTGGGGATATCACCAAGTGTTGTGAGGGTTTTGATCTTCACCTGGAAGAAGATTGTTACTAGTGGATTCTAGTGCTCTTGTAAGGGACTTCCTTGAAAAGGTGGATGTAGGCTTGATGCTAGTTCAAACCGAACCATTTAAATCTCATTGTCAAATATCTCTAACTCAATCACTTTACTTATTACTCTATAATTACTTGAGATTGTTTAGTTAGTATCTTCATTAAAGTATTACTTGATTTGATTGAGATTCGTGATTGTGTTTAATTTAAATTCCTCATTAATTTTCAAAAACCGTATTCACCCAGGGTTGTTTTATTGGTTTCACACCTTTCCCCCAAAAAAATACCACAACCTCTGTCGTCCAATTAACCTCCAACCTCGTTGCTATCAAACTAAAAGCCTCCATTACCGTTAAGATCAATCCACGACATATCAAAAATCAAGATCGGATTAAAAGCCATGTTGTAGTAGAAGACGAGTGCCCAAAAACTCCATATTGGATTAAGATTAAAAGGATAAAGTCACATGCAATAAGGAAAGTCAATCTACCATAGATGTGTCTTCAATATGTGATAGGCAAACCTTGACATAAGAAAATGGTGCTCGTGGATGAGATACAAGAGAAAAAAGAAAATTTGGGTTGGTTGGGTGGGGGGGGAGAGAGAAGAAGAAGAAGAAGAAGTGATAGCGCCACGGCGGTAATGCCCTTTGAATTTTTAATGGCGTCGAGTACTAATTAATCATCTGATTTGGTTGAAAAGTAAGTTTTTAAATACCGACTTAATACATTTTAAATATACGGAGTGATACTCTGAGAAACAAATTAGCATTAACCCAGAAAAAAAGGATCCATGGACTCTGAGGAATGTCCCAAACTAAACCAACCTAAGTGGCACACATTTGAACGCGTCACTGAAGTAGCCTCATTGCACAAAAATCCCATGACACCACTAGTAGTCTAGAATACTCACACAGCCAGTTCTAGTCCTAGTCCTGGTCCTTGTCCTTACTGCAATCCCCCTCTTAGGCAGAAAGTGTGGATAGAATCCATATGAGGCCCTCTTTGCTCTCACTGCTTGCCAAAGGCTCAGATTACACTCACTCACATCCCCCCAAAATTCCCCCATTATCCTCTTCCTCTCACCCCTCTCAAGCTCCCCCGGTCCCCCTACAACCTTCTATCTGCTCGCCCAATCAATCGAAAGCCCGCCATGGCAATTTCAGCAGCAGCAACAGCAACAGCCAGAGCTACCTCTAACCTCGTACCCACCTACCCTAACCTTTCACCTTCTTCATCCCCTTCGCCCAATTACAGCCTCGCCCTCCCAAATCTCACAAAACCCACCAAGCTTATCCTCTCCTCCTCCTTCGTCTCCACCCCGTCCACCATCTTCTTCCAAACCCATTCTTCCGCCGCCTCCGCCGCCGGGGGCCGCCGCCGTTCCCTCACCGTGCGCGCCGCCCGGGGCAAGTTCGAGCGGAAGAAGCCCCACGTGAACATCGGCACCATCGGCCACGTCGACCACGGGAAGACCACCCTCACCGCCGCCCTCACCATGGCCCTCGCCTCCACGGGCGGCAGCGCCCCCAAGAAGTATGACGAGATCGACGCCGCCCCCGAGGAGCGCGCCCGTGGCATCACTATCAACACCGCCACCGTCGAGTACGAGACCGAGAAACGCCACTACGCCCACGTCGACTGCCCCGGCCACGCCGACTACGTCAAGAACATGATCACCGGCGCTGCCCAGATGGACGGCGCCATCCTCGTCTGCTCCGGCGCCGACGGCCCCATGCCCCAGACCAAGGAGCACATTTTGTTGGCCAAGCAAGTGGGTGTGCCCAACATGGTTGTTTTCTTAAACAAACAGGACCAGGTCGACGACGAGGAGCTGCTCGAGCTCGTCGAATTAGAGGTACGAGAGCTTTTGTCTTCGTATGAATTCCCCGGTGATGATATCCCCATTGTGTCAGGCTCCGCATTGTTGGCATTAGAGGCCTTGATGGCAAACCCTGCGATTAAACGGGGCGAGAATGAGTGGGTTGATAAGGTTTACGCTTTAATGGACGCTGTGGATAGTTATATTCCGATTCCACAACGCCAGACGGATTTGCCGTTCCTGTTGGCGATAGAGGATGTATTTTCAATCACAGGTCGTGGAACTGTGGCCACGGGGAGGGTCGAGAGGGGAACTGTTAAGACAGGCGAGACGGTTGAGATTGTGGGGTTGAAGGATACTAGAACCACTACTGTGACTGGGGTTGAGATGTTTCAGAAGATGCTTGATGAGGCTTTGGCTGGGGAGAATGTGGGGTTGTTGTTGAGAGGTATTCAGAGGGTGGATATTCAGAGAGGGATGGTTTTGGCAAAGCCAGGGACGATTACGCCTCACACCAAGTTTGAGGCAATTGTGTACGTGTTGAAGAAGGAAGAGGGCGGGAGGCATTCGCCCTTTTTTGCCGGGTATAGGCCTCAGTTTTACATGAGGACTACTGATGTGACTGGGAAGGTGACTTCAATTATGAATGATAAAGATGAGGAGTCGAAGATGGTTATGCCAGGTGATCGCGTGAAGATTATTGTCGAGCTGATAATGCCGGTTGCATGCGAGCAGGGAATGAGGTTTGCTATTAGAGAAGGAGGGAAGACTGTTGGAGCTGGTGTTATTCAGTCGATTATTGAATGACAAGACATGTTGGGCTTTTGACGTATGGTCGCTACTTTTGGATGGTTTTAAAGTTCATATCTTTAACTTCGTAAAGTTAGTTTTGCCCTTCCAAACATCTTGAATCAATGTCATATATGCTGCCTCCTTTTTTTGTGCTATGAAATTAGTTTAGTTGGACAATATTCTTGTGATGATTCAATGCGATTTACCTTTTTATCTATTGTTGGGTTGTTGTTGAGCTACTTAAAGGCTTTGCCATCCAACTTTTTGCTTGTTAAGGATCTTTGCATTTGTACTTATTTTGCCTCTTGAGCTAATTGTTTACATTCATTACGGGGTCATCCTTTCGTGCTTTTGTCTATTTGAAATTAGGGCTAATTACACCTATGTTCCTGAGGTTAGGGGGTAATTACAGTCAAGGACACAGTTTCAAATTGTAACATTCCGTGACCAAAAGTGTTTCAAATGTATCACCCATGTCCATCCGTCAGAGTTCTGTCTAAAAAGTGTACTTATTTTATGATGTCATCAATATGTATTTTTAAAATGACTATACTACCCCTTGTACTTTATATACAAAATATTTTGAAAATTCAATCTACCAATTAGGGTTTCAAAATCCTAATTTGCAAATTAGGGCTTCTATTCAATATGCAATTTCTCAAAGGGTCTCAATCTGTCAATTAGGGTTTTAAAACCCTAATTTGCAAATTAGAGCTTCAATTCAATCTGCAATTTCTCAAAGGGTCTCAATATGTCAATTAGGGTTTCAAAACCCTAATTTGAAATCCTTGCCTTAATTTTCAATTTAGGGTTTCAAAGCCCTCCACTTCTCATCGCCATCGCCACTTGCTATTGCTCACATGCGCCGGGGACGGGGGAGGAAGGTCGGGGTGCAGCGCCGGGGATGGGGGAGGAAGATGGGTTGCAGTGCAGACGGGGAAGGGAGAGGCAGGCGGGGTGCGGTGCGGTGCCGGGGAAGGGGAGGAAGACGGGGTTGGCAGGTGACAGGGAAGGGGGAGGTAGTCGGGGTGGGCGGTGACAGGGAAGGGGGAGGCAGGCGAGGTGCGGCGCTGGGGAAGGGGAGGAAGATGGGGTTGGCGGGTGACGGGGAAGGGGGAGGTAGACGGGGAAGGCAGGTGGGGTGCGGCGCCGGGGAAGAGGAGGAAGACGGGGTTGGCGGGTGATGGGGAAGGGGGATGCAGATGAGGTGGGCAGGGGAGGGGTGTTAAGAGTAAAGTAAAGATGAAGTAAAGCCTTTCTTTTTCTTTTTTTTTTTAATGAAGTAATGGCATAACAAAAAAAATAAGGTTCCAACTTAGGGGCAATACAGTCTTTTCATTAAAACCGTTAGGGTTTTTAGGGTTCCGTTTGGTCAACGAACACAAATGTAATTTGTCCAAACTATTGTCATTGCCTGTAATTACCCCTAACCTCAGGGACATAGGTGTAATTAGCCCTTGAAATTAAGTTATCTGAGGCTTTACCATTTTAATTAATTAGTTTAAGCCACTAGTGTTGCGCTTTCTGAGTAGTTGAATGCAGATACCCTCAATACTCACCTTTGTACTATGCCAAGTTCATAAGCTGGAGGACTTTGGATCCCGATTAAGGCTTGTGTCATATATGCTCAAACTGTGATTTTCTGCAGTATACGTATAAAATGATCACTAGGACATTGTTATGTTTGTACGAGACCACCCTTTTCTGCTAAGTTTGTGATGGTAAAGTGGCCACTGGTTGAAGAAAGCTAAGGTTTTCCCTTCTCTTCCTTATATACTCTACCAGCAAAATGCTTTTTTATCTGTTGCACCTTGTGATTATTTTCGGTGATTTTCCTCACTATTAGTTTTCTTCTATTGGGTCCCATGGTACTCAATTCGCTTAGCACTAGTAACTAATTCAGCTGTTTTGGTACAAAAGTTTGTAGGTGGTGCCAGTTGATAGCAGGTCAGACATCTAAACTAAATGCATAATATGACGTCCCATGTAGTAAATTTTTCTATCCGAGGAAGATGGAAGATTATTGGAGCTGCTTTATTCATTATGAAATGATACCCCAACTTGTTGTGTTTTATGTGCTCGGTTTATATCTCTTACCTTCTATGACATTATGCTCTAGACGTTAGTGAAGTTATCCGAGATTCTTGTGATGATTCAAGTTAATGCCCTCTTTTTCTGTTTGCTTTGCTTTGTCTTGAGCTCTTCAAAGCCTTGTCATCGAACCTTTTGTTTGCTTAAACAACAAAGGACATGTATAATATCGTCTTAAGCTAATTGCTCTCCTTTTAAGATCATACTTTCTGTACTTGCATGGATCTGAAATAAGTGGTTCATTCTTCCCTAGAAAAGGTGGCACTGATACTTGATATATGCATTTCTTAATTTTCAAGTTGGTTGATTACAAGTTACAATTGTGTGTCTCGTTTGTTTTGAGCTTTTGGATGGAGACAACACTACTGTTCACTTTCTTATTTGAGTTTTTGATGTGGGCGCGCAATAACTATCTTCCTGAATTGAAAGTGATGATTAATAAGTTGAATATGGCCCTGTTATTAGGATTATGGTTTATGATATTTAGTCACTCTTGCCAATTTGCATTAAGATTTTTTTCCAGGAAGCTGCTTATAAAGGTTTACACCTAAGATTGAATGGGCAGTAGGCATTTATATGCTAATTCGGTAATTCCTCTTCTTGTTGGAGAAGAGACTACGCCTCTTTCTCTATTATTGTCCTCTCTACTTCTCCTTTCGGTGAATAGGATATTGTTGAGTACAAACTAAATCTGTAAAACACTAGAGAGGATATCATTAGAGAATACTGGCTGTGCAGGACCATCACTGTCTGCTTAGTTTGTATTGCGGACTTGAAAGTGTGCCACATGCTGTATGATTTTACCTTTGCCGTTACATCTCATTTCTAAGCCTACAAGTAAACCTTTATTGCAGTTTTTTATTTTATGTAGTGTCATTACTGAGACAATCTTCTTCAGCCTGGTTACATGCGTTTCCTGTAATTTTATTCTTCTTAAATGGAGGAGCCCTGTGAAGTCCTGCACATTTCAGTGCTAGACTATTGGGTATGGAAAATCTTAGGTGGTTCAGATGAATGTATTGGCAGGTGATTCATTACCTTAACTGGAAATCGTGGATCTTATCTCCTGAGGGGCGTGGTGGGATGGGGAAGGGGGCAGCGGGGTTCGTGAAGGGAGGGAGGCGAGTAAGCTGTTGACCTGTAGTGTAGTTGAAATGTCTACATGAAATGTAAGATGGCTTTGAATTGAGGAATGGAATGAAATTCTTCACAATGTCTTTGGAATAGCGTAATGTAGAGAGAGGCAGTAAGAGTTCTCTCTTACTCTGCTTTGCTGCCATTGCTGTTAGTTGTCCTAGTATCCTAGTTGTGGTTGGGGAGCAGGTTGCAGAGCAAAATAGGAAGGAAGCAGTGTCTTCTGATTTAAAGGTGTGAATAGATGAGTTAGGACTGTGTCTCAAACTGGATACTGTGAGCTAAGCAGTGGTAAATTGTGGAAAGGGATAATCAGTAGGTGTTATTTCACTCAATTCCGATGACTATCTAAATGTTGCATGTTAGTCTAGAATCTTAACTTCTTGTATCATTGTTATCCCTCGGTTAGATGGCCATGGGGATTTAAAGGCGAAGTTTGGACTTCAAAGAAGTCCAAAAGATTTTGAGTTGCTCAAAGGCTCAGTGAGGGCAAGTGTACTTCCGACCCTGCTCAACTCTACCCTATGATTTTATAAAATCGTAACAAACGCTACATACCAATTCACAGTTCTGCTCTAATATACATGCTAGATAACCTTCTTAACGTTCCTTTGAAAAAGACGGGCTGAAAAACTTGAGGCACGAGCATGGCACGATTGCTCCTCCATCAATAACAAGCGAGGAGCGAATCATCAATGTCAACCAGGATAGCAACCCCAGCCAGCCAGCCAGAATTCACACAATCACTTAGCGATTATGTTCGATAAAAAACGCCTAGGACAGGATGCTAGAATACAGGCATCCCAGATTCCGGCCTGACTTGTGCATTCGTAGATCTAATTCTTCAATTACGATCTATATGCACCATCTGACTTCTAACAACACTCGTGAACAAATTCTCCGTTGGTCAGGTACTCCTAAACTTTGTCGAGTTATGCTACTCCTAACTACTGCCTGAAGTTACATTGAACTACAATTAAACTGCTTAACATTAATTAGCATCTAACATAACTAACCTCATGTTGTGAGCAACATGTATATCACTGCTTTAACACAACCAACTCGATTCTGAAGTCCTTCACTTGCCGAACTCAAAGTTTTTGTGCACTTGATGGTAACATAACATGGTCCCAACTGATGAAGCCATCGGTTTCCACGTCAATACTCTCGTGAACCTCTCGATTCCAACTGTCATCGACTTCAATTATTTCCTTGTGTTATCCCCTTTTATTAATAAAGTTCCCGGACCCTTTATCGAAAGAACTAAAGAACTTCAGTAATTTTCCCAGCTCGTGTGGCCATTAGGGAACGACCCTGCTACGGGCTTGTACCTGGTTGCTTTCTGCTAACCTCATTTGTTGTTAAAGGATAACATAATACTACTGACAGAATATGGGGAGTGGATTTGGCAAAAGGTAGTTCACTGAGACGGCCACTTCTTGCAGTTGATATTTTGCAATAAACTTGCGTAAGCATCACTATGAAATTGCACCACACATGGCATAGCTCCGCTCTTTCCAGTGAATTTAGGCCGCAGCATCTAGATTGTCCCGGTTCTCGCTATGCAAAAACGAGCATAAGGGTAATGCGCCTGCGCGGGTGCACCTCCTCTCCTGCTACCACAAATTATGTAAGAGATTTGGCTTCTGCTGGTCTGACCTTTGTTCTAGCTGTTTATTTCCAGTTTGGCAAGTTTGTTGCCTAGGGCACTCCATTTTACGACACCTGATATGCAATCTGTACAGGCTTGGCACAGTAAAACGTTTGTAACTAGTCAAGTTCTTTTAGAGACTACTGAAAATTCGTCACGTAGAGAGTAACAGAAAAATGGTTCCATTAAAAGCATGCTACTTTGTTAACTACAAGCGAAATTCGCCATTTCCTTGGGTAAACATTCCCCTACTGAACTTGGGGGTCAGCAAAGAATCATGCATCAGCCTAGATATAGTGTGCCTGGAAGTCCTAGAAGATTGTTGACAGAATTAACTGTTGACAGAATGCCGCTCGCTGCCTCCTCTCGGCATATTCCTCTTCTTGAGCTTCATCTGATATAGATGGCTTAGGCTCAGACCTACACGAATAAAAGTAGTCATTACAATTAACAAGTACCAGCACCCCCTCCAAACACACACACCAAAACAAAGGGAAAAATAAAAAGCTATTTCGAAGCTATGATGAAGAATGCATTTATCATATTTTATTATACTTTTTGAAAAGTGCAGTTCTAGGCTATTTTCTGGTTCCTATTCGCTTAAAAGACAAGAAGCTAAATTAACTAGGTCAAGTCATTAGATCTAAAAAGGGAAGAAACTATCAAAATGATCCTCGGACACGAGAGTTTTTGCACATCAAGGTAAAATTTGTGGTATTGGGTTTTAGGGAGATCATGATAGTTGAAAGCAGCAAGCGGTAGAGATGATGACTCCAAATACTATATGAAGACAGATAAAGAAGGTCGTCTGCAACAAACATGAGGTGAAGCTTACGAAGTGCCAATGTCTCGGGAAAATAACTAAAGAAATGAGGTTCACGACATGAACACCGTAGCAGGATTTCTGATTGCTGTTATCTACAGAATTCCTTTGTTAAACTTTACGCAAATGGATTAAGTCAAAAAAGTAAGAAGTGCAGTCCACATTGTGACTGAAGTCATATAGAGCCATATCAAAAAGACATGATTGCATTCGGCCACCTGGTGAGCACAAAGCGACGTACAATGATTTTGGAGGGACTTCCTTTTCAGGACTCATCTCTATAAAAAGCTGACAGTTTTCCCATAAGTTGGAAATTTTGTATGATCTACAAAATGAAAGTACTTGCCCCTACAGATATGCATAGAATTGCTCTTCAAACTTTAATCTTTAGAGAGAAGATACCTTTTTGTATCTGAAGTGGTTGAGGTAGCATAGTCAGGCAATGGATCTTCTAGGTTATCTTTAGGTTGTTCTGAGAGAGTTATATTGCACAAAAATGGTGAGAGTGGATCAGGTACATGGCCCCCACTGTTCGTGGAATTACAGCCAAGAAATGAGCTTAGGTCCTTGCCCAACATCATTGAGCTGTTTTTAGTCAAGAAGCCTGATTTTTGCAACTTTCTCTTCCTCTGCTAAGAACAATTTAAACTCTTGCTTAAGTACAGTTGTTGTTACTTAACATATCTGGACTTGATTTCAAGATAAATGTTACCTTCACTGAGTGTGCATGCTGCGTTGTAAAATGATCAATTGCATCTTTCCCCAAATTTTCTGCACATATTGGGCAAACCTGAAATAGTCTCGCCAATGATCATAGCCGTCAATTCATGTTTAGGATAACCAAACAATGAAAGTAATATAAGGGCTTCAAGCCTCAATTCAGTAGTAGACAATATGCTACAAATCACAGTAAACTCGTGTTAATGATAGTAAAAGGAAAAAAAAGGGGGATAAGATTAAGGCTTTCACATCACACAGCACATTAATCAGCCACCACTCCTACTGGTACTAAGAGTCACGTTCCAGCAATTACACTAAGGATGTTGGTGTTTAAGTATGTACAATACCGTGCTCAAGTTGAAACAGTGTTCTGCTTGCAGATGGCTACAAAGAGCAGGAACTTCTATCTCCACAAAACAGAACGGGCAAGGAAACCAGGCTCTCATATCGTCATCGCCTTCCATGATCACATGATTACCTGATCAACTCAAGAAGCAAATTTAGCAATTTAGCATGAAAATTGGCTTCAGCCATAAAAAATTGGACCATGGTGTCTCTGATTTCTATAGACAATCTAGGTTCTAATTCTGTCAACTGAAGTTAAGTACGAGTTCTTGATGAGAAAATATTCGTTCTAACGGTTGTCATGACACGTGGTAGAACCCATAAAAGAGACTCAGGTTTTATAATTTAAAAGTACTTCAACCATACAAGTAGACGAGGGTCTAATAAGAAGATAGATATATTGAAGTTTATAATCCTACAAACAGAAAAATGTTTTAAAACATTAATACAGCGCAGACCTAAATGGGAAGTGAAATTTGATATCCAAAACTACTCCACTACTTAACATGCCGGCCTGTACATGCGATGGGTAAACGTAAGTAGAAAATAGAGTGCCATTAGCGGGCTAACCCAATAGAACATTGAGAAAGAAGTTGATGGGGCATATTCAAAAGAAATTATAGTGAAGACCATTCACAACAATATAAGCCAAATTGCTCTCAAAGATTGCATATGTTCACATATAATCCCCCAAAATCTGTAAACCCAATAAATAAATTAGAACCCTTTTGTCCTTTCATATATTTTCAGTCTAATTCCCATAACACTTTGAGAAAACAGGAAAGGTAATGCAATGCATTCGGTTAAATACCGGAGCTGTTGACATGGGCAGCGGCTTGGACAGCAGAGAGGTGCTTAGCTGAGTGAAACCTTGCAGCCCAGAAGTCCATGTCCATCGCTTCCTCAGGTTCCTTCCCCTGGCAAAAAGGGATGAAAGGTAAAGATAGAACTGAATAATGGGTATGTAGAAAGGGAATGAAACTGGGGAGACTTTGTAGTTATTTTCTTCTCCAGTTGTAATGTATGCTGAGGGTGATGGGATGTCTGCTAGTTGTACAATGATGGAAAAGGCCACACTTATATGGGGTCTGTCATTGCCATTGTGGAAAACTCTTCTCACACACAAAAGCTAGTCCACAGATTTCTGACACGTGGCGATGAGATACAAGGACTTATGGAGTCATCTCATCCCCCTTTTTCCTTTGTTCTGCTTACAGTCACCACTGAGTCACAGATGTGAGAAATCCAATTGTTTTTCCTTCCACAAGAAGAATGCCCACAGAGAGAAGGCAAAGTCTGTGGCAAAACATTAAGGGCTAATTATATCTATGTCCTTGAGCTTTGGGGATAATTATACTCGAGGACACAAAGTTTCAAAATGTAACATTTCGTGACCAAACATGTTTCAAATGTATCAGCCGTGTCCATCCGTTAGGATTCCGTCCAAAAAGTGTATTTTTTTGCTGATGTCATCAATACATATTTTTAAAATGACGATACTACCCCTTTTTAAATTAAGAATTCAAGCCTTAATAAAGATTAGGGTTTTAAAACCCAAAATTAGGGTTTTGTTGAAACCCTAATTTGCAAATTAGGGTTTTCCCGAAACCCTAATTTCCAAATTAGGTCCAATCCCTCACCCCCGGCAGCCCCTTCCCTCCCCGCTGGCAGTCCCCTTCCCCGCCGGTAGCCCCTTCCCTCACCCCGGCAGCCCCTTCCCTCCCTCCCTTGCCGGCAACCCCTTCCCTCCTCGCCGGCAGTCCCCTTCCCTCACCCCGACAGCCCCTTCCCTCCCCGCCGGCAGCCCCTTCCCTCCCTCCCTGCCGGCAGCCCCTTCCCTCCCCGCCGGCAGTCCCCTTCCCTCACCCCGACAGCCTCTTCCCTCCCCTCCGACAGCCCCTTCCCTCACCCGGACAGCCTCTTCCTTTCCCGCCGGCAGTCCCCTTCCCCTCCGACAGCCTCTTCCCTCACCCCAGCAACCTCTTCACTCCCCACCGGCAGTCCCCTTCCCCGCCGACAGCCCCTTCCCTCACCCCGGCAACCTCTTCCCTCCTTGCCGGCAGTCCCCTTCCCCGCCGACAGCCCCTTCCCTCACCCTGGTAGCCCCCTTCTCCTCCGGCAATCCCTTCTGTTATTCGCCAAGCAAAGCAAATCCACCACCGGCGACGTCGCCATCGCTCTTCCCCTCTATCTCTTCTCTTCTCCCCCGCAGCAGGGGTGTGGCGATTGGGGGCTGTCCTTGACCCCGTTCCGTTCATGCAGAAGTGACAGAAATGGGGTTGGGGGCGGGGGGTGGGGGCGCGAGGGGGTGTGTGGGTGCTGGGTGTGGGGAGAGGAAGAATAATCAGTAAATTAAGTGGGTAATTTATTTTAAAGTCAGGGGTAATAAAGTCATTTTGTTAAAACCGTTAAAATTTTTAGGGTTCCGTTTGTCAGCGGACATAAGTGTTACATTTTGAAACTTTGTGTCCTCGAGTGTAATTACCCCCAAACCTCAGGGACATAGGTGTAATTAGCCCAAACATTAAAATTACTTTCATGGTGTGCCAAAGTTTGTTGTAAAGTCACATTTCTCTAAAAGTTGGCTAAGACTCACAAATTATTAAAAATTATTGTTACCGCTAAAGTCCTTCATCGATTGTACATATGTAATATGCTTGATTGGTATTAAAGTTAATGTGCTTCCTTTTTTTTTTCCAATGTAAGTTAGCATTTTTTTATCTCATTGGACTTTCCGACATCAACATCGCCGTTCAAAAAAGATTCACATTCATTATCTTAATACGAAGATGACAAGAGAATGGTGGGTATGCTCAATATAATAGTGTGCGACATCTACAATCTGCAATAGAAAAACAAAGTGATTGCATGTTAAGCAGTACTCATATGATGTGCCTAAAATGGAACACAACAAGCTGGCTCAGCAAAGTACTCAAAATAGACCAAACCTAATACTAAAGGACATAAGAGCAGGCAAACAAGTTGGACAAATGCTGCTTCAAAAGTGTCCATTGTCAAAAGGATGGTGACTAAGACTGATTAAATTAGTGCATGAATGAATGGGCGGTGCATTACAACTAGGAAAGTGCAAAAGAACAAAGGATGGAAGACTCTAGTGGGACTTCATTTCCCTTCTATTAGAGGTGAAGGTGACATTTACTACCATACCATGTGTCCTCTTTTCTTTTCTTTTTTAAATTGTATAATACCATGTGCTTAGTTTGTTCTGAACCTTGTTATTAATTTTCGATGAAGATATATACTTTTGCTTTTAATAACCGTTTAAGAATTACAATGTTGAAAGAGTGGGTTCAATTTTTTTATCATTTGCCAAAAGTTAGTTAAAAGTTGCTTTGGTTACAATTATCTCTGCTTTTTTATTTTTTTGAATTTGTTTTGTTTGTTTCCTATTTTTAAACCAACTCTTTAAAACCATACCATTACAATTGACCCAACTCAGTTTTAATTATACATTTGTGAAAGATGGTATTCAAACAAAAATTTAGATTTGCCTAAATTTTTTGAAAGAATTGAGTCTATGAATGGATTCAAAGAGTTTTTTTTTCCTAAATAATACTGTTTTAAAACTTAATTACCAATCTACTCCATTTTGAAACTTATTTACCCACAAATCACACTTTTGAAAATCGCTGTTTGAAACCACGACTTTAAATTAGGAATCGCTCTTTGAAACCGTAATTTCTATTTTAAAGTAGAAAACATGATTTCAAACCGCGATTTTTACTTTAAAGTCGTGGTTTCAAATCACGATTTTCAAAAGTGTGGTATGCGGGTAAAGAAGTTTCAAAATAAAGTAAATTGGTAATTAAGTTTTAAAACAATATTATTTAGAAAGAAAAACTCTGTATTCAAACATCTACTAAGCACCATAAAATTTGTCAGTGATTGTTTGTCACTAAAGTGCTCTTAGAAGCTCTTACTCCATTGTATTGGAGACGTCCAACTTGACTCAATGCTCTAGCTTACATGGAAACCCACCACAAGAAGCTAGTGGGCTTTTCTATGTTATACTTGGACCAGGCTCGGAAGCCCAATTCGGTTGCCCAGTGTTGCTATCTCACAAGTATGCCCTTGTTGATTGTTGTATATTTACATGAAGGATCTAAATATCTTTTCTTTTTGAATATATAATATAAAAAGAATCTAACCTGATTTTCTTAGTTTGGTTGAAACCGGGGTGTTATAATTCAACAAACAAAGACTAATCAATCAATTAACTCGTACAAGTTATACATTCAAGAATTTTTATTAAGTGTGTTTGATGAAGCTCAATTTTGTGTCACTTACAAAGTTAAGTCGGGCCTAAAAATAGGCCAAAATCTTCGTCATAGGATACTCGATTATCACTTACTTTGAAGTGAAATGATGAAAAGTTATTAAATTAAAGAATAGGTAAAAAAAAAATATCTACCACCGTGACGGCATATAGCCACCATCACCAACACTAGCTCCAACACCATCACACCTCATGACAACCACGCCACTATTACCACATGCATATGATTGATATTTGATACCACGATGACGCACCTCAAGCATGACTTGGCCGTCACCACCACCATGAGTACAATTTCGTTGCATGTTGTCACCACCATCGTTATTTGATTCTCTCTGTTATAAGCACATTTCACAAACACCACCATTACTACTCTATTACCTCATCACCACCACTACTATCACCATTACAAGCACCCTTCCACCATCACAACCACCATTATTACTCTATGACCGTTATCACCAGTACTGTCACCACACCAATGCAACCACCATAGTTTTGGCAATTAGAAAAGCTACAAAATATATACATGAAGGTACAATTTTGGGCAAAATTGATAAATGCATAAAATGTAATAATCAGTTTACCAAGTGTGTCAAACTTATCTTTTAGTGGTCGCATGAGTTCACTCGCTTAAAACTTTCAATTCTACAAATTCAGTACTTAAACTTTCAAAATTAAATTCTCAATTTCATCAAACAGACCCTTAGTCGTCAGCTTGTATATCTCTCGTTCATGTCTACCTAACCTTTAACCTGGTTACCATTTGCTTAGCCTTAGGTTTATTCCCTTCTATAAAAAAAAAGAAAAAAAGTTGCCAACAATGAGAGTAAACAAGGTGCACATTTGGAATTCAAAGAACTGGGTGCACAATCGGAATTCGCCATTAAGCATAATCAATTACATACGTCCTTCCTTCCTTCCTTTTCACACATCTCGGTAAGCTTTCTAGTTTCTACTGAGATGCATGGCCTTGGAGCACATAACATTCTTCTGAAAAGTGTGGTCAATATTATTCTCTAGTTATCATTAACCCATTTATAAGCAGATCAAAGATGAATGATTGCAATGAGGAGATCATCATTGTGTTTGAAAGCATATGATGCAGGATGGTATCCAATAGGGGGGGGGGGGGGGGGGGGGAGGTGCCCAAGGTTTAGTAGGCAAAACAATTTCTCTGGTCAACTCATAACCTTTTCATGACAAAAAGAAAAAGTTCAGGGAAAAGTTTCTTGCTATAAGCCAATCAAAAGAAGCTTTCACCCCCCAACAATTTTGGCTTTAGCTTCTAATCGACATGAGTTAATGTTGTGTCTAAAGGTTGAGGAGAGACTAAGCTCCCATTATAATGGTGGCATCAACATTGGCTAGCAATGATAATAGTCCCCAAAAGCTCTAGCAGTATCATGCTTTTATGGATTCTGTAATTTGCTACCAGGCAAGAGAGGGGGGGAAATAAAGTGTTGTACAGCAAACATGGATCCTTATTGCTTACGCGACCGTTCATGCTAGAGAAAGTTAAGAAAGAATAGCATTTCGAGTTTACTATCTAGTAATATTCGTCACTTCACGCCGCATCTTCATCAAAATTTTAAGAAAGCCTCATTTTATGTCCATCCCATCTATTTTGGTCTAAACTCACATACAAACTAACTTTCACTATTTTGATGTAAAACTGCCTTTCGGGTCTCTAAGATACCTTTGCTATTCTTGAAGTTGCACCAAATTGCTACATTCAAGCCCCAGAAGTCCTCAGTTGAACGGTTTTGATATTGTTCATGACTCTAAAATATCCAGCAGCTCTGTTCTCCATTTACATTGTTGAAGTTGCACCAAATTGCTAAATTCATGTTCAAGCCCTAATGAAGTCCTCACTGAGTTTCTCGGTTACGATCAACTTACTGTAGGAGCAAAGGAAAAAGATCTGCCATGCTCATATGATAGCAAAGTTTTTTCCTGCAACTTAATGGCTGTAGTTGTTGAAAAGAAACATCATTTCAAACCATTGTTGCTGCATCAACAGTACTGTCTAGCAGCTAACACTATAAATGCAGATCTTACTTGAACTTGCATAAATGCATGAGAGAACTTTGTATATATGAGGCGCATTATCACCAATATTAGGCAACTAGCAAGCATTTCCCCAGCCTAGAAAGCAAAGCCCATCTCCAGCCATAGCAAAGCCTTTTCATTTGGGCTTTGAAAGACCAAAAACCCTGACCAAGTCTATTTAACCAGACAATAACGAAAAAGACTAAACCAATATAACGAGGAACAACTAAACATTCTCACAATGACAATTGCTTAAGTTGCCAAACATGCCACAAAAACATAGTAGAATACATTGCTAATATATTGCAACTCATCCAAATGCTACATTCTAAAAGTGGTGATCATCATGAGACCACGGATAGAGGATAGTCATAACGAATAATAGAACTATTACAACAAAAAATTTACGTACTAAATTAATTAGTGGTCGGACCAGGAGCGCTTGATTCCCCTTTGCATTCATAAAACAATCTCCATGCACAGATATATATCACGGTCCTTCGAAGAGAAAAGCCCTGAAAATCACCCAAATGCGAGAGCTAAAAAAACCTTCCTTCTCATGAACATGTGAGAGAACACCGCTCGATTGTTGAATCTGGAAAAATGGAACACAAAAGGGCATGCGCACAAAGTTAGGAGCAGTTTCCATGTCTCTGGAGCCGAATAAGTAGAATAGTAGTATCTCAAAACCTCTCAGACACACACACGCAGCTATATGTAGGAGAGCCGTGATGAGTCGTGAGGATTGTGCAGGAAGCATAGTGGGGACGAGACCCGGCCTAAATCTTTATATTCCCGCATGCAAATTTGGCCCTTTACTGTACAGTGGGGTGGCACGTTTCCACAGGGAGAGTGAAAGAGAAGGAGTAAGTGGGGATGGACGATGCAGTTCATTGCAAGGCGAAGCATGGTGCCCTAAAGCTGGGTTTCTTTGTTTTAAAAGCATATATACACTCCTCCTAAAGGGTCTTTTTATGTGTGCAATTTGAATTCTGGGCTCTTCATTTGTCTACTTTTCTTTCTGCTGTCGGTTGTTTCAAAAGGGTGTGAACCTTTGTTGCGGCCTCAGGGGTTTGTTTGGAACTCGGGAGATTTGATGGCTAATTGTGATATCTTTGATTTTTCCTTTTCTCAGAAGTCAACTACTTTCGACAAGTTTCCAAAGTGGATTTCAAGCAAATGTATAGTTGTCTTACCATATATGCATTAGACATATAGGTCCATGCATATCATAAATTTGATGCTCTCTCTTCTCTTTCTTTACTCTTTGATCCATAGTACCATGCAACGAGTTACAAAATTGTTGCTTTTGCTTGGTTAGCTTCTACTTGGAGACGAAGACTGTTGCTTGCAAACTGGTGAGTGGTGACTTAGGTCCGGACAAAGAAGAACAGTGCAAAACAAGCAAAGAAATTAAAGATGGTAACACTTAATTAGATTGTAGAGTTTTTCTTTTTTCTAAGAACTAAGAAGGTTTACATCAGTTGAAACAATATTTACAGAAGGAAATAACCCTCAAAGGCCGGATTCCTCCATATAGATTTCACAAAAAAAGTGGAGAGAGCTCGTCTTGGGGTTCTTATCTATTCCGTATAATAGACGGCAGATGATAACATAAGAATATCTCTAGAATAACTCACTTTATATCTTTTAGTCAAAAAGGAAGGGAGGGAGGGAGGGGGGGTTATCGCATGAAATTAGTCACTTAGCCTTCATTTTTTGGACACAAAAACTTATTCTCGGACCAGCCAGCTTATGGTTCAATCGAAACTAAATATACTCACCGATGATTTCAGGAGATCACCTCCACATTTACCTAATACTATGAGCCAAATAATTTTTTTTAAATATTACCCGAAGACAAGGATTATTTATTATACATTGTTTCTGTTTTAATAGTTTTACCGATAAACAGAAAATTACTATTTATTAATTAACATATATTAGACGGTATCTTTTAATCGGTGCCGTACAGCTTGGATCTAATTGAAATTGGTCACATCAGGGAGGACCACTAGATCCCGAAGTTCTTATGAAACATAACATCGTATGAGACGATTGGTGCTCACCGCCCACGTAGGACCGACACGTGGCATGAAATGACCACCGACTTTACGTCGCATGCCCTTCGTTCATATAATATAAAGGGCCCGTGGTGGGGGGTGAGGGCGGGACCACAAACTTTCCTCTGCTTCGCGTGAAAGACAATTTTCGAGTGGGGCCCCCCAGCTCTCTGTTTGTAAAGTGGCCTCTTATGCCGGCCCTTTTTATACTCTGTGAAATTGACTGACGTGGCACCGTAATTCTTGGTCTTCTTTTTTTTCTTTTCTTTTTTTTTTAGGCACAACGGAACAGGACTTCTCCCGTCTTGAGCGTTGCTTTGAAAACAAGCCTAACGCGACGCAATTTCTTATGCATTTGATATCACATAAAATTTGACCGGTCGCCTTTACTAAAAATAAAAGCACCAAGTGCATACATGCACGCACTTACTTGACTCCGGGGATCTCGTGTATGTTTTGAACGAGTAAAATGAAACGCTCAGAGACGTCCGTTGGACGCATCTTTCTCCTAATTTTGTACTTCAAAGTTGAATAGATAATTGTACTAGTTTCAATTTGAGAATTACGTGACACGTTCAACGCTATATTTACTTTTCCGCACATGATCTCTACGGGCAAGACTGGTTTCTTTTACTTTTGGGACCGGAATTTGGTCAGTTACTTAACGCGCGCGAACCAAACTGTTTGGTCGGGTGCTTTGAATTAGTCAAGTAGCCGGAAGTTATTCAGGCTCGGTTCACATGAACTATTAAGCTCTACAATCTGCCAAATCTCTACTTATTTAGCTGTAGAGCCTTCCTCAGAACTCAAGCAGCGGAACTTTTTGTCAGCTTCGTCAAGCGAAGCGTTCATATTTGGACATGTACAGCAAAGAGACTACAAGAAGCCTGCCTGCTAGGTGCTGGCTGTAATGGAAACACAAGGATGCGTTTCGTGTATCAAGACCATCTGCAGGCATGGCTTTGTTTTAGCCAAGGTTGTGAAGTGAAGCTATGGTGCTGATGCTCAACTCTTGGAGGTCTTAATATGTAGTTTTGGTTGTTTACTGAGATGACACGTCTTGGGACTTGGAAAGCTGCGTACGAGAACTTGGCACAGAATTTTCTAAACGAAGGGAAACTTAAAAGAAGCATTGGACCTTCTTCGCGAGACCACCTAGCAAATATCTCAAAAGTTTGAACCTTGGAGGATGCTCTGCATGTAGTTCTTTTCGGAAAATAGCGCTTTGATTTGAAGTTCCTTTCGGAAAAAAATAATATTAGGGAGCGATCAATAGATAATGGCTCATATGAAACGAATTTAGCATGCAATTTTAAATTCAAACAAGTAGTATAAGGAGATTACGATAGTTGGTCCGTACGAGTTACGACAAAGTGGTCTTCGCGAACAAAGTTTTCAAGATAAAACTTATTAATGCAGCTATGCCACCTCTGTGCGCGAGGTGGATGTGGGAGGGACGTTTACGTTTATTTGGGACAATTCGTAATGCTCATACCTAAAGCTGCTAACAAAATGGGCTGATTGGCGCACTATACAAAAATCCAATGACCAATGTGACACAAATTAGTCGGTCGTCATGGCGACAGAGCGGCCACAAGCGACGGTCGTCGTGACTACGAGCGACGATCATCGCGACGACGGAGCACGGCCGAGAGCGACGGTTGTCGTGACTATGGCGGAGCGCGGTCGCGAGCGACGATCGTCGTGATTATGGCGGAGCGTGGCCGCGGGCGATGGTCATCGCGACGAAGGAACACGGCCGAGAGTGACGGTCGTCGCGACCACTGCGGAGCGAGGTTGCGAACGACGGTCGTCGGTCGTCGATCGTCAAGGTAGGTGGCCGACCCCTTGGGATGGCCGACCCCCAAGGGTGGCCGACCCCCAAGGTCGAAGGAACGCCGAGGTCGCTTCACGAGCGGTTCACGTGACTTGGGCATGCATTGCTTTGACCGGCTCTTGAGCGTTGAAAAGTTGACCGCTAACTGGGTGATGTGTCGTGCAAAGTGGGTCCCTTAACGGGTCCTGGGGTGTGACCAGAATAGGGTATGAACATAAGCTCCCTGCGTGTGGCGCGCGCGGAGGGGCAACCCGAGCGGGCGTCGCAAGCATGAACGATGTGGTTACAGCCTATCCTGCTGCGGGGGCCAGGGTCCCTCGTGATGGAGCCGGCGATGACGCTAAGCCCGTGTGGCAGTTTGATTGAGCCGGCGATGGCGCTAGCCCGTGATGGCGCTCAGCCCATTCCGCAGTTTGATTGAGCCGGCGATGGCATACAGGCCGTCCCAGTTTGATTGAGCCGGCGACGGCACGAAGGCCGTCCCGTAGTTTGATTGAGCCGGTGATGGCGCTAAGCCCGCGATGGCACTCAGCCCATGCCGCAGTTTGATTGAGCCGGCGATGGCGCTAGCCCGTGATGGCGCTCAGCCCATGCCGCAGTTTGATTGAGCAGGCGACGGCATACAGCCCGTCCCGCAGTTTGATTGAGCCGGCGATGGCGCTAGCCCGTGATGGCGCTCAGCCCATGCCGCAGTTTGATTGAGCCGACGACGGCATACTGCCCGTCCTGCAGTTTGATTGAGCCGGCGACGGCACGAAGCCCGTCCCGTAGTTTGATTGAGCCGGCGATGGCGCTAGCCCGTGATGGCGCTCAGCCCATGCCGCAGTTTGATTGAGCCGGCGACGGCACGAAGCCCGTCCCGTAGTTTGATTGAGCCGGCGATGGCTCTAGCCCGTGATGGCGCTCAGCCCATGCCGCAGTTTGATTGAGCCGGCGACGGCATACAGCCCGTCCCGCAGGGAGGGGTCCTCGTGCCGGAGCACTACGAGCGGAGCCTCCAGAATGCCGCACACTCTGGAGAGTGGGTCGAAGATCTTCCATGCCCATGGCGGGGGCGCATGGTGTGGTGAACGGGTGTTATGCCCGGAGGCTTGTAACATGGTCGTGGTGCATGGACATGGCGACGATTGTCGCGGGGACAATACTTGGTGCCGGAGCACATGTCATGAAAGTGGTGCGGCGACGAACGTCGCGAAGCAATACTTTGTGCCGGGGCACATGTGATAAGAATGGCGCATGGGTGCGGCAACGAAGGTCGCGGAGCATATACTTGGTGCCGTGGGCACGTATGATGAGAATGGCGCACGGGCACGGCGATGAAGGTCGCGAAGCTAAAGTTGGTACCGGGGGCATGCATGATGAGAATGGCGCACGGGCGCGGCGACGAATGTCGCGGAGCTATACTTGGTGCCGGGGGCACGTATCATGAAGATGGCGCACGGGCGCGGCGACGAACGTCGCGGAGCTAAAGTTGGTGCCGGGGGCACGCATGATGAGAATGGCGCACGTGCGCGGCGACGAACGTCGCGGAGCTATACTTGGTGCCGGGGGCACGTATCATGAAGATGGCGCACGGGCGCGGCGACGAACGTCGCAGAGCTATACCTGGTGCCTGGGGCACGCATCATAAGCATGGCGCCAGGGCGCGGCGACGACTGTCGCGGAGCAATACCTGGTGCCTGGCGCACGCATCATAAGCATGGCGCCAGGGCGCGGCGACGACTGTCGCGGAGCAATACTTAGTGATGTCGTCATGGCAATTGTGCACGGTCGGTGACGAGCATCAAGTGACCATTGGCATTGAGTGCGCGTTGTAGAGAGCGCGATGAGTTGGCACGGGCGACGTGGTTCAAGGAGACAGCACGTGGGCGACGAGAGTCGCGGAGTTGGAGGGCCTGCAACGAGAGTCGCAGAGCTGTCGCGCGGACGCAGGCGACGAAGGTCGCAGAGATGGCACGTGGGCGACAAGAGTCGCGAAGGAGCGCGGGTGACAAGAGTTGCGAAAGGTGCGCACGGCGCTGGTGGCGGGGGTCCGTACGGAAGGTATGCACGGCGCTGGCGACGTGGGTCGCGGAGACGGAGCCCGGGTGACTAGCGATGAGGGTCGCAGAGATAGCCCCCAGGTGATGGGCAACGAGTGTTGCGGAAGGTGGGCATGGTGCTGGCGACGGGCGTCGCGGAAGACACCCGGGTGACGAGCGATGAGGGTCGCAGAGATGGCGCCTGGGCGACGGGCAACTGGGATCGCGGAGACAGCCCCCGGACTACTGGCAACGAGGGTTGCAGGAGGTGCGCACGACGTTGGTGACGAGGGTCGTAGAGATGGCACCCAGGCGACGAGGGACGAGGGTCACGGAGACAGCCCCCCAGGTGACGGGCAACGAGGGTTGCGGGAGGCTGCCCCCGGGTGACGGGCGTCGCGGAGACGGCGCCCGGGCGACGAGAGACGAGTGTTGCGAAGACGGCGCCCGAGCGATGTGCAACTGGGGGTCACGGAGTCGGCGCCCGGGCGATGGGCAGCGGGTCGAAGGCACGGACGCGAGCAACAAATGTTTGAGGGCGATGAGAGTTGTAGAGCCGGCGCGCGGACGCAAGTGACGCGGGCGACAAGAGTTGCGAAAGGTGCGCACGGCGCTGGTGGCGGGGGTCCGCACGGAAGGTATGCACGGCGCTGGCGACGTGGGTTGCGGAGACGGAGCCCGGGTGACTAGCGATGAGGGTCGCGAAGATAGCCCCCAGGCGGCGAAGGGCATGGAGACAGCGCCTGGACGACAAGCGACGAGGGTCGCGGAGACACCCCCCGGGCGACAGCGTCGCGGAGAAGGCGCCTCGGGCGACGAGCAACGAGTGTTGCGAAGACGGTGCCCGGGCAACCGGGGGTCGCAGAGTCGACGCCCGGGCTCTGCGCAACGAGTGTTACGGAAGGCGGCGCCCGGGCGATACAAAGAGGAAGTCCGGGTGACGGGCGCCACATAGATGAAGTCTGGGCGACAAGGGTCGCGGAGACGATGTTCGGGCGACGGGCGGCAGGCTGCCATGGCCGGCCGTAGGGCGGGGGAGAGGAGAGAGGTAGGGTGGGGCCGAGGGGGGGTCTCGGGGTAGCAGGGGGGTCGGCGGGATGGGGGGGTCGGGGTAGCAGGGGGGTCGGTGGGGTGGTGGGGTCGCGGCAGCAAGGGCCTGCCATGGCGGGCCGTGGGGCTTGCGGGCGCGGGGAAAAGGGAGAGGGAGAGAGGCCGGGGGGGTCGGCCAAGGGGCCAAGGGGGGGTCGGCGGGGTGGGGGGTCGGTGGAGCAAGGTGGTCGGCGGGGTAGTGGGGTCGGCCAGGTGGGTTGCGGGGAGGGGCCGAAGCAGAGAAAAAAAGACGAAGGGAAAGAGAAGTTGCCGCGGCCATGGCACCGTGGGGCTTGCGGGTTCGGGGAAGAGGGAGAGAGAGAGAGGCCGAGGGGGGGGGTCGGCCAAGGGGCCGAGGGGGGGTCGGCGGGGTGGGGGGCTGAAGCGGAAGAAAGAGCAGAAGGAGAAGAAGAAGCAGAAGAAGAAGAAGAAGCCATCGTCGGCGGCGTGGGCTGCTGCGACGAGGTCGGCGGCGTGTGGGATCGTGAGGAGGGAGCTCGGCGAGGGAAGGAGATGCCGGGGAGGGGCCGCGGCGGTGGCCAGGCGCGGCAGGGAGGCCGAACTGCCGTCGGCGGCGCGAGGCAGGTGCGGCGCTAGGAGAAGAGAGAAAGAGAATGGAAATTAGGGTTGGGGAAATTAAGGTTGGGTCAGGTCGGGTCAACGGGCGGGCGGGTTGACCCGTTGAAGTTGAATAAAAATGGAGGGAAAACGGGCCGAAGCAGGCGCGGGTCGGGGCCCTCGCGGTTCGGGTTCTGCCCACCTGGATGTTTTGATTGTTTTACTTTGAATTTGAAATTGATTTTCGATTCGATTTTTTTTTTGGAGCCTATAAAAGGAGCAAGAGAGGGGATGCAAAATTTTGAGGAAGAATAATTTTGAGGGGAAAGGGAGAGAAAGAGGGAGGTTAGGGATTGATGAAAAGTTTCGTGGAAAATTTTCTAAGTGTTGGATAGAGCACCGGAGGGTGAAAAAATTTTTTGTGAAAATTTTTCTAAGTGTAGAATGAGGGTGATGACCCGACCACGAAAAATGGAGAAATGTTTCTAAGTGTTGAAGAGTGACAAGGGCGACGAGTGAAGTCGCGGGGGTGATGACTCGACCGCGAAAAATGAAGAAATTTTTCTAAGTGTCGAAAAGAGGGGAGGGTGCCGAGCGAAGTCGCGGGGGTGATGACCCGACCGCGAAAAATGAAGAAATTTTTCTAAGTGTCGAAAAGAGGGGAGGGCGCCGAGGGAAGTCGCGGGGGTGATGACCCGACCGCGAAAAATGAAGAAATTTTTCTAAGTGTCGAAAAGAGGGGAGGGCGCCGAGTGAAGTCGCGGGGGTGATGACCTGACCGCGAAAAATGAAGAAATTTTTCTAAGTGTTGAAGAGAGGGGAGGGTGCCGAGCGAAGTCGCGGGGGTGATGACCCGACCGCGAAAAATGAAGAAATTTTTCTAAGTGTCGAAAGGAGGGGAGGGCGCCGAGTGAAGTCGCGGGGGGTGATGACCCGACTGCGAAAAATGAAGAAATTTTTCTAAGTGTCGAAAAGAGGGGAGGGCGCCGAGTGAAGTCGCGGGGGTGATGACCCGACCGCGAAAAATGAAAAAAATTTTCCAAGTGTTGAAGACGGAGTGTGGAGTTCGGCGGTGGGTCGACATCGACGACCGACTGAGTGACCGAGGCACGGGAGGGTTGGCAAGACGTGTTGCATGCATGCCCGCGAGGTCGCACTGCCCGAGGGGGATGTCGGCTGACGGAGTTGAGACTTAGTAGCGTGGCTCGAGCCACCCCGCGCACCACGTATCAAGTCGCTGCAATGAGAGGCATGCAGAAGGGGTAGGGAACTTGGGGTAGGCAATGGGTGAAGCCCACAATGAAGTGAGACATAACACCAAGGGTGGTGCCGGTAGAACAATGTTAGCTTGAATATTCTCCAAGTCTGGAAATGACGGCCTCTTGGATGGCTGGGTAGAGGATGTGACCGGTAGTTCTAGTAGCCATACGTTGCTGAGGCATGGTTGCGTGAGTGTGTCAGGCAAGGAATGAACTGCACTGTTGGTAGTCCTCATAGCCCTTCGCTGCACATGCATGGTGCCTGAGTCTGGAAGATATGCAGACTGCAACACGATGCTCACCTCCCCAGCGGAGTCGCCAAAATGATGATACGGAAAATGGTTCGATGCTACGTGGAGGTACCACAAAGGATGCGGTCTGAGTCAGCTTCCAGGTAGGCAACGCGGGATACAGCAAGGAGACGTAAGGGCCGAGGGCAAGGCTCCCCAGACAGGTCGTGAGGGCTGGCAGCGCTGCGCAGGCAGGGTGACGATGAACAGGACCGACAGTCTACAGTCCGTGACAAAGGTGCAGCGTCAAGGGTTTGTGGACGTGAGCCAAGTGTGTTTCTCTCACTAGAATTCCAGAGAGAATGTCGTTTTAGAGAGAGAAAGTGAAGAGTCCAAAATGAGAGAAAAGATCTTTGAGGAAGCTCCAAAGTCCACTATTTATAGGCAAAAATGTGCATATGTCATAAGTTGACATGTGTCACCCCCTGGGAACGACACGTCGCCAGGGGGGGCCAAAGCACTGACCCTCCGTTGGACTGCCGGTCCCTAAGTTCGTGCTGCCCTGCCCTTGCAACATCCCTCTGCCTGTCTGAGGAGACTGATCATGCCGCGGTAGCATGGTCAGAGTAGCCCGTTGCCCCAGCCTCCAGTCCAAGCCCTTACTGAATCCCACAGGCCTGGCAGCGGTGGGGAAGACCCGACGGCCAGCTGCCAGGTGGACTAGGCAAGATGCCCTTCCGAAGACCTGCTCCCATCTCGGAGTGACCCGGGGGTCATAGTCCTTAGGGGTGCCGACGCGAGCCCCCAGTGCCAGAGCACTTAGGCCAGTCACGCAGGCACCCTGGCGGAGATAGTGTCCCGGAGGAGTCGCCTATCCCGCTGTGAAGGGTCCTCGTACCAGAGCACGGAGCGAAGTCCCCCTGGAATGAAGACAGCGATGGCTTTGAGGTTGTGAGCCCATCCCGTAAGTATATAACATGATTGTGGCGCATGGGCGCGGTTGAGTACGGGCGACGAGGGTCGCAGAGTGATGTCCGAGCAACAAGGGTCGTTGCGTGGATGGCGCGCGACCGTGAGCGACGGTCGTCATGGCGACAGAGCGGCCACAAGCGACGGTCGTCGTGACTACAAGCGACGGTCATCGCGACGACGGAGCACAGCCGAGAGCGACGGTTGTCGTGACTATGGAGGAGCGCGGTCGCGAGCGACGATCGTCGTGATTATGGCGGAGCGTGGCCGCAGGCGATGGTCATCGCGACGAAGGAACACGGCCGAGAGTGACGGTCGTCGCGACCACGGCGGAGCGAGGTTGCGAACGACGGTCGTCGATCGTCAAGGCAGGTGGCCGACCCCCAAGGGTGGCCGACCCTTTGGGATGGCCGACCCCCAAGGGTGGCCGACCCCCAAGGTCGAAGGAACGCCGAGGTCGCTTCACGAGCGGTTCACGTGACTTGGGCATGCATTGCTTTGACCGGCTCTTGAGCGTTGAAAAGTTGACCGCTGACTGGGTGATGTGTCGTGCAAAGTGGGTCCCTTAACGGGTCCTGGGGTGTGACCAGAATAGGGTATGAACAAATTACAAGTACTTATTTTATGGTTTAATTTAACAACTTAATGTGGGAAGTAAAGCCATAGGCCTCCTCTTTCATTTGTATGATCATGAATCTAAGTCTTACATCCCAGGTACTCTATGTAAGAAAATTTTATTGGTGTGAGCAAGAAATAAGAAAAGGATAATGTAAGTAAGAGCCCATTGGCCTAGGAACCGTGAGATTGCTCTTAATTTCGGTAGCATTTGATAACACTTTTAGTTTTAATTTTATGTTTCCAAAAAAACAAAAAACAAAACCAAATTAATTTTTTTTTTACAAAAATAAGTGGGTATTTGATTACTTAGCTTTTATTTTGAGTTTTTTTTTCTTTTAGGTGTTTGATTACCCAGTTTTTATTTTGAATTTTTTCTTTGGTGGTGATTTGCGGTGGCGGTGGTGGGGCATGGCGGTGGATGACGGCAGTGGTGGCCGGCCGCCGGCGGTGGCAAGTAGTGGATGCCGGCAGCTGGCAGTTACCGGTAGTCGCCTACAGCCGACGGTGGACAGTGGCGGTGGGCGGTGGCTGCCGGCGGTGGGAGGGTGGTGGTGGTCTCAAAATAAAAACCGAAACTCATTTTTGGAGTTTTTAAAAACAGTCCTCTGATTTTTTAAACTAAAGAAAAAAAAGAGAACTGTGCGCCAAACGCTTTTATTTTTTCCAATTTACAAAATTAGAGAAATAAGCTGCGTCAAACGGAACCGAACGTTTGGGCCATCATGTTGTTTCATTAGTAATTTTGGCTCCGCTCATTTATTTATGATAATCAAGATGATTAATTTTGTTGTGCCCCTTTTATTGTTTTTCATTTTAATTTAATGAAAAAATCTCATTCAAATAGTAAAAATATATGTTACCTTTTTTAAACAATTTTGTACTCGATGTTAAAAATAAAATAAAAATCATAGTTACCTTTTTTTTCCTTAACGTCGCAACAGCACTAAAACACAACCTCACTTATCCTCTTTCTCTCCGTCCCTACTTTTCTTAGCCGATCAATCATCGCACGAACAATATCAAACCACAGCTTCTCACACGATCATGACACATGGCTTAGTCGTGGATCAAAATATTTTTAAAAATGGTTAACGTACACAATTTGGTCTGAAAATTATAAAAGAGTAATATAAGTGCATAAATTACTCGAAAGGGTAACTAGAAAAAAAGATGATAAAAATGCTAAAAGCACATAATCATACTTTATAACTAGACACAAAAATAAAGATATAGAAATAAGAAACAAAAATACAAAACAAAAATGGTAGATGAATAGGCCCAATTAAATGCTAGAGACAGTCCAAGCAAGTACTACTTATTTGTAGACATGGCTTTACAAGGTACAACCTTACAAAGCAGTACATTTACTTTTTTATTAGTAGTTTAGGAGGTGAAAGAGATTATTAGGGTCGGGTTCGGGTTCCAGTCACCGCTATCGGACACTATCAGGCTGTCAGCTAAAACCCTCAGAAACCCCTTATGTTGACACAGTTTTTGGCAATAGCAGCCATGAATCGAGCAAAGAGAATACTGAGATCCCTCAGCCTGGTCAATTCAATGTACTCGACTCAGCTCTCAAGAGCTCAGCCGCTCTGCCACCAGGTGACTCATCTTTCTCCCTTACTCATTGCAAAGCCGCCTCACGCATACCCTTTTCATGTCACTCATCAAAAGCTGTTCTTTTCATCAAAATCAGAACCGATTGTAGACCTTGTTCTGTCAGACGATTGGTCAAAACGGTTAGAACAAGAATTATCTGAATCAAGCTCTAAACTGACCCATGAAAATGTTATGTACATTCTGAAGAGAATTGATAGAAACCCTGAAAAAGCATATCAATTCTTCAATTGGGTCACTGAGAAAAGCAGGTTTAAACCAAGTTCTGCTATGTATAGTTTAATGCTTAGGGTTTTGGCTAACAAAGACACAATGAAGGAGTTTTGGGTTATTGTTACAAAAATGAAAGAACAAGGGTTTTATGTCGATGAGGACACGTATAAGACAATTTTGGAGGGTTTTAGGAGGAGGTTGAATATGGCGAGTGATGCCACAGCTTTTAGTCATTTTCATAAGAGGATGGTTAAAGATAATGCCATGGATGAGGTAGTGAAGCAGGTTGTTGAAGTCGTGGCGCTGTCGGATTGGACTTATGACATTGAGAAAAAGTTAAGGGATATGACAATTGCAGTGTCGGAGAATTTTGTGTTGAGGGTGTTGAATGAACTTCGCTTATATCCGTCGAAAGTTTTGAATGTTTTTAAATGGGTTGGTGAGAATTCGAGTTTTGAGCATAATAGTGTTACTTATAATGCAGCTGTTAGGGCACTGGGGCGGTATGATTCAGTGGAAGAGTTTTGGAGCATGATGAAAGAAATAAAGAGTGCGGGTTTTGAGGTGGATCTTGATACTTATATTAAGCTTTCGAGGCGGTTTCAGAAGCTTAAGATGTTGGAGGAAGCAGTGATGCTTTATGAGCAGATGATGGATGGTCCATTTAAGCCCTCACTTCAGGATTGTAGTACTCTTTTACGGACCTTAGGTACGGTGCCTAACCCGAATTTGGATCTGGTGTTTAGAGTTGTGAAGAAATACGAGGCAGCAGGGTATACCCTCTCGAAGTCGGTATATGATGGAATTCATAGGTCTCTGACAAGTGCTGGGAGATTTGATGAAGCAGATAAGATTATGGAAACAATGAGTGCTTCAGGGTATGAACCAGATAACATCACCTACAGCCAATTGATATTCGGACTTTGTAAAGCAAAGAGACTAGAAGAGGCCGGTAAGGTGCTGGATGTGATGGAGGCAGGTGGATGTGTTCCGGATATTAAGACTTGGACCATCCTGATACAAGGATATTGTGCAGCTAATGAAGTTGATAATGCAATGCTTTATTTTGCCAAGATGATGGAGAAAAACTGTGATGCTGATGCTGATCTCTTGGATGTCTTAGTAAATGGATTTGTTAGACAGAAGAAATTAGCTGGGGCATACAAACTCTTAACTGAGATGGTCACTACGGCTCGTCTTAGGCCTTGGCAAGCTACGTATAAAAACTTGGCACAAAATCTTCTGGGGGAAAGGAAACTTGAAGAAGCGTTGGACCTTCTTCACCTTGCGAAGAAACAAAAGTACCCTCCTTTTCCAGAGCCCTTTCTTCAGTATATCTCAAAGTTTGGGACGGTGGACGATGCTCTGGATTTCTTGAAGGCACTAACAGTAAAGGAATATCCATCTGTTTCGGCTTACCAACATGTTATTCAGTCTTTCTTTCACGAAGGTAGACATTCTGAGGCCAAAGATTTTCTGTTTAAGTGCCCTCATCATATTCGTGTAAGCAAGGCTATTTGCAGCCTTTTTGGTTCTGCTGAGACGACCAGTGCTGCTGTTTCAGTGCAGTCCAGTCATAACTTGCAACAGAAGCTTCCAGTCAAGGACTGATAGATGACCTTCCCAATTTTGTTTTTCACTGTGTTTACACCATTGCCTCATAAAGCGTAGATTAGTAACTTCAAGGAGGTTGCGGTGGCAATTTCTCGCTGTTTTGTTTACACCATTGATACCTAAGATTCTGTCTTCAAAGCGCAGATGAGATCCTTCAAGGAGGTTATGGTAAAAGTCCAGTGTTAGACAAAGTAGGTTTTAGTACCGGAAAGCGGTGCATTTTGCACTGTTTTACTAATGGAAGGCATGTACAATTGTACATGTACTCTTATTCATTCTTCATAAGCAGGTGACCACTTACTGTATGATGGTTATCCATGGCATTTCGATGTTTCATCAGTTACTATCTTTTGCTGAAACAGATGAACTCTTGAGGACACTAGGATGTGTTATTGTAGTCTCTATGACAACTTATTTCCCAATCGATTGTTTTCATCAGTGTACATGAGTTGCTATATTTTCAACTGTCGGACAATTTTCTGATGTAACTGTCAGTATGATTCTTGGAGCATGGAGGTTGTATGGTTTGATAGGTACTCGGTTTAACCTTTTAGTGGCAACCTTCAATGCTTAGTAGAAATTAGTGCTGCCGTTGTCTACGCATGATGGAATAGCTTAAAATCACGAGCAGCAAAAGATTTTATACGGGGTTGCAATCTCAACCTATTTGTAATATGTCAACAGTCAAAACTTTTCCGTCATGCGTTTTACTTAACGGTATCATTGTTATCTCTGAGAATGGAACGTCCAACGTGAAGCACCGCACAACAAAAAGAAAAAAGGGGTTCCTTCTGAAACCACTGGGTTGATTCGTTTTCCTCAGTCTTCAGTCTCTTTGTCGAAGTGGCCCAGAGAAATTTTGGTAAAGAAGGAGATGTATGGCAACATAACAAAACCATCCAAGATACAGGTAAATAGGCATTGGTCTTCCTCTGACTAGAATCTGCTCGTTATGTATTACAAAAATCACAATACTAAGAACCAGACTACATGGGTAGTTGCATTAGATAACTCATGAGACAATCTCTCACTGTACACTAGAACTTGCTAGGTGAGAATGGGTGGCAAGACCTGATCTGTTAGCTTGGTGGTGACCCAATTTCTGTTGCACTGGTGTTGAACTTCAGTCTTAGCATAGACTAGGATTTTTCTGCTGCACAGAGTTGATTGCACTCAGTCTGGCATCTCAGAACGCTCCCTTCTTATCGTGTCTATTACTGTATACAAGAACTGGCTGGGGTCACATATGTAAGGATTGGCAAGCGCTGCATGTGCTAAAAATGGGAGTTTTCTCAAGGATCTCCCACTCAACCCCTGTAAAGGAAACACACACCATCACATATCAAAGAGTTGAAGTTAGTGTGCAAGCAAAGGATATAGTTCCTCACCTTGCATGCTTCTGCAGCTTCAAGTAGTTGTTTAGACAAGCTTAATGAGGTTTTGAATTCTGGTGTTACTGCTGTACTCAGCTTCTCTTTCAGACTAGCATAATTAGGAAGGATAACGTTATCACCATCCTACAAGGTTCAAGTTGCATTAGTCGACTCCTAATAAGTAAATCATGTGCCGTATCAGCATTCACTGGTAGGAAGGAAATTTTTGGGGCGTGGTGTTCTCTGAAACAGTTTCTTTAGTTAAAAATATATGCACCTGGGATTTTGATAAAATTCCAGTCCGTACAAGCTCTTGAATGCATGACCTTAGTATTTCATATCGTGCTTGAAGAGTTGGAGGACCAACATATGCTTTAATATCAGCTCGATCAACAAAAGCAAGATCTGCAAACCGAAATATAGTAAATTCCTACATTCCAAATATGTTGAAGGTTACCTGATGAGAGTTGAATTTAGCAGAAAGTGAGGAAGAATGGAGAGAGACAAAAGAAGAACCTTGATAGATATCGAAAGTCAGAAAAAGGAAGACAATATTGTGAATACTGAAAATTAACATTCAGCAATATTCCCAAAGAAACTCTTCAGCGTCCACTCCAAATGAATTGCATCCTTTAAGTTAGTTTTTCAAAAATGGGCAACCAAGAACTTTTGGAGGTGAGGCAATCTGTTCAATTACACCAGCCATTAGGGAGTAGATAGACGAGTTTCCCATGACAAAATAAAAACACCTATTTTGGCATATAAAAGCATCTGTCCACCATTACTTTGCTCAAACTCAATATCTCACCTCTTACAGGTCAAACCAAAAAGCTCTTAAGATCCATTCGATGTGATTTTCCTTAATAAAAAGGGTAAGCGGACTCTAGGTGCAAAAAAGATATAACATGGGCATGCCCATACAGTATAAGAACGCTTCCAAGGCGGAGACAACCATGTGAAAAGCCTTATATACCAAAGTAAAACTATCTGAAAACTCTACCACAATCTCCTCGAAGGTCGGTCAAGACTCATCTACCCACAAAAAGATTGTTGTTGTCATATCATCCTTTTTAATATCATGTTGTCTTCACACCTCACCCTGAACCGATCGGCATAAATTGAGCTTCTAGTCCTGCAGATTCCTATAAAGTACAAGATCCCAAATGTCCTTTCTCCAGCCCCAGAGCAAGAGACCCGACCAATTGCTCGTTATCGAAAATAAGATTGTAAAATCTTAGAAATAGCACTCTGTAACTTCTGATTCCAACCAAATTTATCCAATCAAAACCTCAAACTGAAGTCCTAACCACAAACCTCAACCTGAAGCCGCCCTAACCTCCTAACCACATCAAAGCCCGACCTCCCTCAGAGGGCAATTTAAAAAATGGCAAACCTTCTAAATACAACCTCCTCAAATCCATTTACCTACAAAGAACAAATGTTTCCTAAAAGGTTCTATACAAAGACCCCTGGATTTACTTGGTATCTACGAAGACTTTTTATGATCTTTAGTCTAGACAGTAAAAGAACAGATACAGATTAAGTACTTCAAGTTGGTGTCCTACTGAAAAGTCAAATTGAAACAGTTGAAATTTGTATGAAAGTCATCAAGACCTACCAATAGCAGCAGTGATATTGGATGTTGTCAATATTATCACATTTGGAGAGGATTTTAACTTGTCCATCTGGGTCAGTAAGGCATTCACAACCTGAGACAACATTCAAGCTTTAGCATGCTTTAATAGATAAGTCAGTGTAGTGCCTTACCTAAAGAATGACTATACTTGATCTCTTGTTTGGGTTGATTGTGCAGTTTATGTCATAGACGCATAGGTTTAGTTTGGAAGTGCAAGTCTGGATACCCGTATAGAATCTGAAGGTTCCGAGCCAGACAAAGCAGCTTGTCTAGCAGCAGCAAGGCTTTCAACTTCATCTGCAAAATAACCCAAGCAACATTTACAAGCTAGATACAGTAGTATGATTATGTAATTGAAAACCATTGCTAGTAATAATTCTCACCAATCAAAACAAATACCAGATTGTTCTCTTCCTCTACCATTTCTTGAATTTTTTGAAAAAGCTTTGCAACCTAAATAGTGCAAGTGATAAGACATATGTTATGCACTGATCTCCAGTATAAAGGTGACTCACTAAAATACCACACGTAAATATTTGAACATATGACTTCACTAATCATCATCTTGCAAACCAAAGATGCCTCATGTTTTGAAGCAGAAAATGGATCTAGATTGCCCACAACAAACCTGGCAATTTGTTTTGGGGGCATCTTCCAAGAAGTTTGGGATGTGTTGACTGTATCGTCTGATACTTGAAAGCAAGAATTCTTTCATAGGAAGCTAAATTAACAAAATAGCAAGGAGATCACTGACTCAACTTTTGATGAAAGGGAAGAATGGGGAGAATTGCCTTCCAATTTGGGATCACCATTGTAAAATCAAGATACATATCATGTATCAAACTCCCAGTTTTGCGAATTGGTATCATTTCCGTAACATAGGATGCGGGTCAACATTGTTTTAAATTAAAGAAAATAATATGTCAACATTGAAAAACAGTATACGTTACACAATAATGTAAATTGCATCAGAAATCTAATTCAATGCCTCCAGTACATTGTCTAGCTCTAAAGACAAGTTGTTTGTAGTTGTAATAAGTGCAGAGCGTCATACTTACCAGTGGTACGGTGTCAGTTTAGACATGCCTGTGATACTGTATGGTATTATGTCTGTATCATGTCTCATGTAAGATACATGTCACATGATATTTTAAGGTAAATGGCTGAGCCCCGCCTTTTTGAGTTTTCTACTAAAATTATGTTACTTCGGAAAAAAAATGTTGTTAGGGAGCCAGATATCATTGTTGACATGATCAGTTCACTTTAAGTGAAAAGGACCCATCTCAGATTAATTAAAGAAAATACACCCAAAACAGACTAGTTACTGTCACTTCAACTATGTTCTTGCACATTTCCTATGCTTCAAACAAGGCATAAGAAATTATCCATATGTATATAAGGAACATAAGTTCATCAAGACATGCTGTCGGTGAACATACCAATTTGCCGCTTTCAGAAAACCATTTACTGAACAAAGAATGGGCATTAACCTCAACCAACTGGCATTGTGGGTATCTGACATTCAAGCAAATTTACAGCAAAAAGTTAAAACTAATGTACAAATATGTCTAGCATGCCATTTTGTGCTTTGAAAGCTACTGGTCAAAGAATTACAGGTAGACCTGGAGCTAAAACGTATAGACAGCTTTTGAGCTAGTGCTTTGCATAAAGATGTTTTGCCTGTCCCTGGTGGTCCATGTAGAAGAACAATACTGCAAATGGTTAAATTGGTTTGAAAAGGATCAGTATACAAAGCTCTGGTGGCTAATACTATGCTATTGATAGGTCGACGTACTAAATTATGCATGATCCAGAGGATGAAGACATATTTGATGAAAACCAATAGGAACTATTGACGAGTGCAGAATGTTAAAATGTTAACTTTCCAGGCTATTGCTGTATGGGCTGGCACCACCCAAATATATGCCATTGAATTCTCGCATACAGGATCGAGCTACACTAGTTTTAAGGTGCTGCAGCATTAAAAAGGAATTCCGTCATCATCATCAAACAAGACCCGGGTAGTGTGGAATTGAGTGAAAATATATTGTTTAATGCATGTCGATCATCAAGTGAGGTGGCTAACAATTTTCCACTAATAATCCTTTGTAGATTGACAAAAGATGGAATGGGAAGAACAAATGGATTTTAGGAGTGAATGAATATACTAGAATGAAAAAGTAAAGTACATGTAAGGAGATGATATATTATAACGGTTGCTCTTGATGTTGGCAGGATCATAGTTCACTGCTAAATGAGCAATTTGAACTGGAAGTAAATGCAATTTAAGATTGATGGAAACATCACTGAAGTTCTTAATATATGAGAAAAAAGAAGAGCTTGAATTAAATACCCATATAATAACATATTCTTTTTATAATTATTCATACCTACCTATATCTGGGGAAGTATGAAAAATATTAGCATCAACTTTGGTGGTTTCAGTCCCATTAATAAGAGAGTTTATGGCTACAGTGATGCATGCAGAGAGTACTTTCTTCTTGAGACTAAATTAATCGTCAAAAAGGTAAGATTTTTAGACCGGGATCTTCAAAAGGACACTATGCATTGGCGCATCTAATGAGTAACTCATATCTACTGTCTGCCAAGAGAAACAAAGTGTCCTACATGCTGAATTAACCTGTGATCTTTACAACATTGGTCCCCATCAAAAGAGAGAAAAATCCATATAGATCAACATTCAACACTGAGTGTTTGTAGCTACAAAAACATAAGAAGACTAAAAAAAACAGAAAAGAAAAGGAAGGGGTGGACGTATAAAACTAGTAACATTTATTCAGATTCGAAGTACTTAGAGGTAGTGTTGAACAGCAGAAAGAAAGAACAAAAGTGTATCGAGTGTTTGCAGGGAACTTCAAGATTCCTAACTCATTCTTTCCTTAGATTGACAGAATATTCAGACAGCCTAGGGCCAGATGATGCAATCTGCATGGAAGGTACATTGAACAATTTTGCCATAATTAGAATAACAGAGCTCACACTGCCATTTGGCGTCACATGTACAGAGACACCATATCCCGAGAAATCACCTCATTGGGCAAGAATCCAAAAATATCAGGGTGATACTTGATACTTTATAAGGATTTGAACGATGAAATCTCGATAATCTAAGGTGAAAGTTTAGAGCTGTCTGAGGTTACTCTTATATTACGACTACGAGTGCCTGGTGCATCTTTGAAGGACCTATTTGTATTCAAGACTTATCAAGTACTTTTACCATAGGAACCTTAAAAAAAAGGACAAAATACTCTACTGGAAAATAAAAGGAAATATAAACACAACGAAAGAGAAGGCATTAAACAACTATTCCGGTTAAATCCTTTTAAACACCTCTATACACACAGACAGACATATTCACATTACTAAGAATTTAAGAGCTTGTAAATCCAATATGTGCTGAACTTTCCTTACCGGTTCCATGATACAAGGAAGGGATCAACGCCCTTTTCGGTAAAGAGCAAAGCGCTTGCTGCATATCGCAGTAGCCTCTGCTTGAGACCCGGTTCATAAATTAAGCTACAGAAATAGATATCGCATGATCAGTTTCAACATCTGTAGGTTTAAAGAAGGGAAATCGAAAAACGTTGCAACCCGACCTTTCCCACATGCCATCAAATTCCTTAGCAGGAAGGATCCATTCATTGAAGCTAGAAAGTTGGCCATCTCCACTTAACTCTTCACATTGTCCTTCCTCACTAAGCTGAGAAAAGTAACATTTAGATAAGAGTCCCAAGACGCACACACAAAAACATTAAGTCCAAGGCTAATAAACAACAAAGTCAAGGCATTGCAAAACTGTACTATTTCTAGCAACATATATATTTATGTTCATGACGATCGAATGATACCGCCTTGCTTACATGATCTTAAAATTAGACATACATCATCTGACACCGTTCCATTAGTGAAATGGTAACCATCCACATTCTATCATTAAAAGGCAATGAATTCGTACAAGAACCCATGAAACCGTTCGAAAACCATACAACAACATATAGCTACCATCATATTATATTTGATAAGTAGGTTAATTAGTTTTCCAATATCTAAATCTAGACCAAGCAAAAATGACACCACTAGCACTTATGTCATCTACTCACGAATGAGTGAAATAATCATGTGGAATCAAAGTAGAAATAGTGCAGACTTAGTGACATGCTATGAATATGCATCTAACTTGATCGCAGATGTGTCATTTAAAACTCATAAAGTGCAAGCTCTTGCAACACTGTAGGAAAGGTAAATCACCTGAAAGACATGCACATCAGGCTTGACTTGCCAGAACAACAGTATATCATGGTTCTTCACCCACTCATCTACAAAAAATCAAACATATAATCGTAGAGTACTTGTCCTCTCATAGGAAACAATTAGGGAAGGAGAAACAACGGAAACTCAACCAACTTGACATGTATTCTTCCAAGAGCCAAACTCAGCCCTAAAGTTTGTTAGCATGACAATCATACCTGTGTCACAGACGCATATTCTTTGTACACTCTCTACAAGAAAGGGATCGTCAAGCGGCACTGGAATTGGACCGTCAATATAGCTCAAACTCCTCTTTTCAAGCATTCTGTGCACACAGAACACATAAAACTGAGTGTAATCAACTAATCGCATAATACTCCCTCTGTATGAGTTTGCACTTTGCAAAGTCCCGGAATAGAATGTAAACATGCACATATCGACCCTACTCGTCGTTTTTACCTAGTTTGACTTGTCAAACAATGCTTATTCAGTCCATAAATTCAACCTGATTTACATTCAACGTTTTGTTCTAATTCCTAGAGATTCATGCAGGCAGCGTATATTAACAAAAGATGTTAGCAAGTACCTCTCGACGGCTGAACGGACATCGTCTACTCGAGCTGTGCTAGAAGGTTTCAAGCAAACTTCAACTGTAATTTCAGTCACTTAATATCAGAATGCCGAAGCTTGAAAATGCAAATTACGTGTGTGTCGGTGAGGTACCTGAGACGAGGAATTTCTCTTCAGCGATAGCCGGAGGAGGAGCAGGTGATTCAACAACGGGAGAAGGAGGCGGCAATTGGACGACCGGAGAAGAAGCCGCTACTGGCACTGGCTCCGAGGTAGCTCCGATTTGCTCGGAGCTATCGCCTATGGTGGCGTTCGGTAGAGAGATTTCCATCGGAACGCTCATCTTGAGGTGAGGCGAAGTGTGTATTTCAGAGGCTCGTGAGCCGTGAAAAAGTAAATGGAGTGGGATTGAGGAGATTCGCAAAACCCTAGGGGAAGCGATTTGGGTTTTTTTTTTTGTCTCTCTCTTTCAAATTGAGCGCGGGAAATGTGTAATTGTGGAACTTCTTGCATTGGGTTTGATAACGTATTGCTTAAGGCTTATGAACGATGAAATATTAGAAAATTGACATGCAGCGTAAAAATGAATACTTTTCTCCTTATATTTCATTTTCGCTTTTCAAATACTAATTTTTTGTTGTTTTGTTGTAAATTCATTTGGTTTGTGCCGTTTTGTCGGATTTTTTTTTGAAAATAGTATTCTTTTTGTAGCATTTTACATATCTAGTTTGGAAGAATTCGATGGTGCATTTCGATGGTTTGAAATGTACTGTACGTCATAGCTTTACTATTAAATGAACAAAAGTTATTGTTGCTTCCACCGAATAAAAATCAAATACACTGATGAATCAACAAAAGTCAACGTCTCTCCCAAGGAGTCAATCAGCCAAACAGGTGTTGAGTCAAATCAGACTGAGTTCTCTCCTGTCACAAGAGCAAAGCTCGCTACAATATGAGTTGTCCCATTACCGGCCAGGAACCATGACTTCAACTTCCGGGGTGAGGACCAGAGAAAGCAAACTTGAGAGCTCTCTTTGCTGCTATTATGAGCCATCAAAGTTAGCCTTTAACAATCTTGTTGGCTGTGTTTGAGCGCAAGATAAAAGGTCAAATAGGATAACTTTTATCTTTAATATTAATACGGAGTGTTTTGTAATATTAAATAAGGGTGGATATAGCATTGACGATTAGTTTCATCCACCTCTTGGGAGATATTTCCCATGGGAAAGGGGGCATAGTATAGAATTAAATCAAATGGGGTGGGATAAAGAAATGTCAGAACCACCCCCATATCATTCCTCCACCAAAATAGCAGCTACCTTGGCCACCACTACGACAGCCTCCCCATCTTCCATCATAACAGCATCCACCCACGCCATTACAATGGCAGCTTCCCGTCATCCACCACAAATGCCATCCACCTCTACCACCATAAGGCCTCCGCCTCCACGTCATTTCCATCCTCAACCCCCCAACCCCCCCCCCCCCCACCCCACCCACCATTACACCAAAAAAAAAACCATCTTCTCCATTTCACCTCTACAACATAACATTTAGTCGGTAACATGTTGTGTAGCCGTCGCTGGTTATTGGTTGCTTCAGATTCAAAGACCTGCATGGTTTTTTTTATACTATTGGTGCCTTTTTTTTTTCCTTGTTTGTAATTTTTCAGAAAAATAAAATTATAACTTATCCAAATTCTAACCGGACTTATTTCAAACGCTGGATATGATTTATAGTTTATGCAACCTTATTTGATATATAACTTATCTGACCTTATCCAACCATATTCTTGTCCCATCTGATTAAATAATCATGCACGCCAAACGCAGACGCCAAATGCACCTTCGTTCTCATTTTTTTTTAATCCAAGAGACATCAAAGTTAACAATCTTCCATCAGGTGGACACCAATAGTAGTTCTATTAACGCCTGTTCCATTCTTCCACATTTGACCGGTTCTTTTACTAAAATGACCAGTATATTTTGTGTTAAACTTGTGGATTCATTAAGACCACTCATAAGTTTGCAAAACATGGTTGATTTATACAGCTACTTCATTTGATCATTTGGGAGTATTTTTCCTGTAGATTTATAGTGGTAAGTTTTGCTCATTTGGTAGTAATTTCAGTGGGGATATATTTTGTGTTTTTCAATCCCGTAATGTTAGTGATGGGTTGGTGAATATCATTCTGTAACAAGTAATTGTTATTATTTTTTTGAAAAGCAGAAAGATCATAAAACACCAACTCTTTCAAAAACGCAAAAATGACATTTTTCTTTTTCTAATTTGGACGGTAAGGAGTGTCCCTCTGACCGCCTGCGTGCCAATCGAGAGTAAATATGATATCAGACGATCTTAAGAGCACACCTCCCACGTTAATATATTGTGTTGTGAAAGTCTTGTTAAGAGAGCAGCTTTAATGTTCAAGGACATATAAAAGAAAATGCATTAGTGAAGAAACTTTTGAAGATTCACCTCTTTCCCATTTTCTTGTCTCCTCTTTTTCCTCCCAATTACTAAACCAAAAACACATTGGCAGACAGTGTAAACTCAAAATGACCGGCCCTCGTTGCATACTAGGGATGGCAATGGGGCGGGTCGGATGCGGATCTTATAAAATCCGAACCCGCCCCAGTGCTCATAAAATCTCGCCCCGCTCCGCCCCGCTACCGGGTCATATATCTAAAATACCATACCCGATCCTACATTTGTTTAGAAAACCCGCCCCGCCCCGATCCGCCCCCGCACTTCCCTGTACTCGCACACAAGGATTGTCTAGGCGGTGCCCTAACGGGAGGAGAGGCTTCACTACATAGAGCCGTACGCCGTCGATAAGCATGTGGCGGTTGAATATTCAGGTGGCGCCTCTAATCTCGTCAAAGAAGAAGCGGCGGCAGATCTGCGACAATTCCGACGAGACCCGTAGCTGCTACCATCGCCGATGAGCATGTGGCGGTTGAAGATTTAGGTGGCGCCTCTAATCTCGTCAAAGAAGAAGCGGAGGCAGATCTGCGACCATTCCGACGAGATCTCCGGCGATTCGTTGTTCTTCTTGCCGCGGAACTTGAGAATAGGCGGTGGTGGCCGGCGGTTAGGTTGTCAGTCTTTGACCTTGGGGGGCTGAAGGTGGAGAGGGGGAGAAGATTAGAAGGGAGCCAGCCATGGGCAAGTCGGCAGAGACCAAGAGAAAATTTTGGCATTTTAGGGTTTGGATGAAAAGTATATATACGCTATGATGGATGGCTGAGATTTATTGATACATAAGTTTAGTATACCGGGGCGGGTGCAGGTCGGATAGCGAGGCGGTTAGACAGAATATCATACCCGATCCTAACCCGCTGCGGGTTTTAAAAAAATTACCATACCCGCTCCATAACCCCGTCAAAGTCAAAATAACCCGCTCCTAACGGGGCGGGGCGGGGCGGGGCGGAGACCTGCCGGTTGCGGGTCTAATTGCCATCCCTACATACGAGGATATCGATAAGCTAATTACATTCGACAGAACCATGTCTTTTATGTTCTACACTTGCTTGACACGAGGGTTACGAGATTCGTCTAGTTATGTTCAAATTTCAACGTTGAAATTAAACTTCTTTCGAAATTCAAGCATATTCTTTAGAAATTGTTGACTACTAGTAGCGAAGTTTAAATCATAATCCTGCGCGCTGTAAAATGAATAATCTCATTTATATTCCTTGGTTTTTCCTCTTTACTCCTCTCTCTCTCTCTCTCTCTCATTGGCTCAATAACCTAGGGTCTGCTTGAAATCGCTTATAGTTTTAATTTTTGGTTTGCAAAAAAATAAAAACTAAAACCAATTTAGGCAGCGTTTTGTAACACTTCCAGTTTTGATTTTCTGTTTTCAAAAAAACAAAAACCAAAATCAGTTAAAAAAATTTTTTTTACAAAAACAAATGGATGTTTGAATACCCAGTTTTTATTTTGAGTTTTTTTTTTTTATGTTTGATTATTCAATTTTTATTTTGAATTTTTTTTAGTAGTGGTTTGCTGTGGCGGTGGCCGACGGTAGTTGTGGCCGGTAGCCGGCGATGGCAGGCTGAGGCTGCCAGTGGTGGCTGCTGGCGGTGGCTGTCGGCCGCCAGAGGAGGCTACCGGTCACTGGCAGTGGGAGAGTGGTGGTGGTCTCAAAATAAAAACCAAAACAGAAAACCGAGAACTCCTTTTTAGAGTTTTCAAAAACAGTCATGTTTTAAAAACTGAAAAAAATTTGAAAACTGTGTGTCAAATACATTTATTTTCTCCAGTTTACAAAACTAGAGAAAAACTGAAAAATTAAATATTACCAAACGGAGCCTTAGTTTTAATTTTTTACAAAAATAAATAGGTGTTTGATTACACAGTTTTTATTTTGAGTTTTTTTATTAGTAGTGGTGGAGTGGCATATGGCGGGGGGGGGGGGGGGGGGGGGCGAACTGGCGGTTGGGGGGAGGGGTGAGGGTGGTCTCAAAACAAAAACAAAAACCAGAAAGCCAAAACTCCAACCTGTCCTGTAACTGTTTTAAAAACTCGTTTTCAAAACTGAAAGAAAAGAAAAAAAAACAGAAATCACAGGTCAAACAGGAGAAAAACTGAAAAAAAAAAAAAAGTTACCAAATGCTATCTTAATATTAATAAAACTATGTAGGAAAATGACGTTGGAGTAAAGCCTTGCTCAAACACATTTGCTATTACCAAAGTTCCCACCATACCATCAGCTATTCAAATTTTCATCTCCAAAATTCAGACTACACACCCTTTCGAACCAAAGGACATAAACATGTGAAGCAGCTTATCTAGTTATCTCTACCTAATGTAAGGCTATCATTCACCCAAAGATAACCTGCATGGCCCCTACAAGACTTTGTTCTTAGACAACAGCAAGGACCATGAGAAAAAAGCCAGCGCAAGAAGAAGATGAGCAGCAACATGACCTTGAAATACTCAAGGCCGTGGCACAAGCATGGCACGGCCACTCCTCCATCAATAGCAACTCCACCTCTAGGCAAACGAGCGAATTCGATGCCCAACGGATGAATTTCAAGTGCAGGCCCTCCCGGTTCAAGCTCGAAGCAATGAACAAGCCATCATCATCGGCCAGGGACAATGCCTCGAGCTGGGACTTTGGGCAATCACTTTGGGATTCTTATGAAATCGTGACCGTGTCGAAAAAGCTGGAAGCTGGACTTGTGCTAGATGATCACCAATTTTTCGCGCCAGACGGGGGGATCAGAAGTAGTCAGAGGCGGAGAGAGAGTAAGAACAGCCTCAGGAATCTGCTTAACCGGATGTCGATTTAGTGAAGAATATGTGCCTCCCGAGAGTACTTCTTGAGTTCAGTGTTGTTTATGTACATAACTTTGCATTGATGTGTCTACTATTCATTTTGCGACCACCTAGAAGAAGAATTTCTAGTCATTTCTTTTGTAACATTCATACAAGAGATTGAAGCAAACGACTCTAGAAGGAACAACAATGGCATGGATATAAAAGTGGATATGGTTCAGTTATATCGGTAAAGTTCTTTGAGCATGTGTATTAATTTTCACACTCTCGTATGCTTGTCTCACGTCCTATGTCATCTCCGAAAAGATTATTTTGCTTCCCTACTTATTCTAATGCATCAGTCCTTCTTAAGGCTCTTGCTCTTTGCATTCGTGCTCTTACTACGGAGTACGTGTCAACCACTTTTTCGATTTTGATGCTTACTCCAGCAGCCGATTACTATGATGCGTTACATGTTGAGTTACGATCTAATTAACATGTCGCGCACCTTCTTTGAGAATGTCTAATTTCAGACTCTCGTCGACTTGTCCACGTCCTATTTTATCTCGTAGACTTGTCCATCGCTTCATATTCTTTGGCATCAATCGAGGGTGTGAAATAGCTTAACTCAACTCACAAGATACAAGTGCACCAAATCCTACTCAAATGCATCAATTAGCCCTTCTAAAGACTCTTGCTCTTTGCTAGCATGCTCTTACTACTAAGTATGCGTCAACCTTTTCAATTTTCACGTTCTTGCTCGCACTTTAGCTTTACAAAACCAGTTACCACGACACAGTACGTGTTAATTATTCATAATCTAATTAACATGTCATGTCACGCACCTTCTTGTCATAGACGAAGGCAAACATAGACGTTGTTCCCATAAATACGGTAACAAAATACATACCAAGTTACATTTCTTGAACCAGCTTAATAAGCAACTTTGGCTAAAACATGTAAAGATAGGCAGCTTTATTCCAACTGAACCAAGCATGGAGGTAACGTTATTTATGAGGTACTCTGCCCACCCACGGCCAAATAAATATGCTCTAAACAACTTCGATCAAGCCATCTTGAAGGTCTCCGACTTGCTCATCTCGAAGTTCCTCTTGATGAATGAAGCCATCGGCTTACTCGTCTTCGCTTTCCACACGGATTTCGCGGCTTTTATTCCTATCAACCTCGACAATCTTCTCGTATTTCACGAGCTCATCGGTCCTACGAGGCTCGGGAGCCTGTTGCTTACGGCCGGGAGGGAGAACAGTGGCGTCTTTCCTAAAAGTGACCGGGTAGGGCATATTTTCCCATTTTTCAACACGGCCACGGTGAACATCTTGGTGACGCAGGGGACACATGTGGCCCATTTTCTCTTTGAGTTGCTTTGCTTGTATATGCCCTATGTAGAACAAGTAACAGGAGGTGCAAATTTATAGACTAACAGCTCTTCATCATATTCTCAAAAGATAAGCTTTGCATTTCATTCTCTTGCTTTTTGTCTGAATCAAACAGTGGATGCTGTCAATTATTTTCCATTTTCTTGAATAAATGCCTCTTGAAAGGACCTTCATGTGTATTCCGAGATTAACTGCTAAAGCATATAGCGGAATATTACTCGCGACTTTACTATCTTATGTTTCAATTTTTGTATCTGTAAACCCCCTTTTTGTTTGTTATTTGCCATTGCTCCAAGGAATCTACCTCGGCGATCAAGTGCTGCAAATTCTTTAGACCCCGACATGAGTATTATTCTGCAATAATCAAGAAATGCTAAATCCACCTCAAAATATGTCCGCTCATCCATTAATTGCTCCCACAATGTGCTAAAATAATGTGCTCAAAAGGAACTTTTGTAGATATCAAGCATATATGGGTAAACATTCGAGAGCATACCAGTGCACAAATATTGTGACCCTCAACGAACGATTTACGAGATGCAAACAAAATTAGGTTGTCATGAACGGAATAAAATTAGCTTGAGCTGCATTAGCCATTGAAGTTGGCATTAAAAAGACAAAAAATAAGAAAAAAGGGTTCTACAGATACAAAAATTGAAACATAAGATAGTAAAGTCGCGAATAATATTTCGTTATATGCTTTAGCAGTTAACCTCGGAATACACATGAAGGCCCTTTCAAGAGGCATTTATTCAAGAAAATGGAAAATAATTGACAGCATCCACTTTTTGATTTAGAGGGTGTTTGGGATTGGTTTTTGGATCATCAAACCTGATTTAATCTAATTAACAGCATCAACTATTTAATTCTCAAACAAAAAGCACAGCATCAACTATTTAATTCTCAAACAAAAAGCAAGGGAATAAGATGCAAAGCTTATCTTTTCGGAATATGATGAAAAGATGTTAGTCTATATATAAATTTAGAGTTTTTTTTCTAAATAATACTATTTTAAAACTTAATTACCAATTTACTCCATTTTGAAACTTATTTACCCGCATACCACACTTTTGAAAATCGCGGTTTAAAACCACAACTTTAAAGTAGAAATCGCGGTTTGAAAGCACCTTTTTAGTGTAGATATATGTTTTCTATTTTAAATTACGCAGAAAATGAAAAAAAATGTATTTATGGGAACAAACGTCTATGTTTGTCTTTGTATATGACAAGAAGGTGTTTGACATGTTAATTAGATCGTGAATAATTAACACGTATCGTGTCGTGGTAACCGGTTTGTAAAGCTAAAGTGCAAGCAAGAGCGAGAAAACTGAAAAGATTGGCGCACACTTCGTAGTAAGAGCATGCTAGTAAAGAGCAATTGAGTCTTTAGAAGGGCTAATTGATGCATTGGAGTAGGATTTAGTGCACTTGTATCTTGTGAGTTGAGTTAAGCTATTTCACACCCTCATTTGATGCTAAAGAATATGAAGCAATGCAACATAATTTTCTTTAAGATAAAATAGGACGTGGACAAGCCTACAAGAGTATGTAAATAGACATTCTCAAAGAAGGTGCGCGACATGTTAATTAGATCGTAAATCGACGTTTTACTCATCATAGTAACCGGTTTGTAGAGCTCGAGTAAGCGTAAAAACCGAAACAGTAATGGGCATGTCCTTCGTAGTAAGAGCACGGATTCAAAGAACAAGAGCCCTCGAGAAGGACTGATGTATAAGAATATGTAGGGACGCAAAGTAATCCTTTTAAGTATAAATAGGACGTGAGACAAGCGTACGAGAGTGTGAATATAGACATTCTCAAAGAACTTTGCCGATATAACTGAACCATATCCACATTTATATGCATGCCATTCTTGTTCCTCCCGGAGTCGTATGCTTCAATCTCTTGTATGAATGTTTTGAAAAAACTAGGTAGCTACCCACGCACTCCGCACGTGCGTCCTTCCCAATAAAACTAATATTAAAACTTAGAAAATAAGTAAGCAATAAATGTTGTAATAAAAATGTTACAAAAATATAATATATAGACAAAAAATGTTATTGAAATTTTAAGTTCTGATTTTAATTGCATTCGTTAACTACTAGTATTAAAGATATAGCTACCAAATTAGGTCCTTCCAAAAGACTTGCAATAGTAGTGGAAAATCCTCAGCACTGGAACCTTGTTCCGAACAAAGAAAGACTTGTTAAAGACAAATGAAACGAAAGATGCAAGGGCCTTATATTTCCTTGCACAAGGTGTCTGCTTTGAAGTTATGTAGCTAAAAGTGAAAGTAGGCAGTAGACAAATCTGGCAAACACTCGTGGACATTGAACGAGCAACTCTTAAGTCGGCAATTTTATTCTTGCGACCTAAGATAAGTAGCATGAATCACAAGATAAGTAGCACCCTCAATAGAGGTTTGCAACAGTCATAAAGGCGTAAAGCCAAATGCAAGAGGTACAGAGATGATCGAGTATCTCAAAGACCTTTGAATTGCAGTTCAAATTGTTCCAAGTGTGAGACAATTGATAGAAACACAATATGCCAAGTTAATTCAAGATGAGCACATGACATTTGCCTGAAAAACTTGACAGTAAATCTCCAAAATTGCTTCAGAAGTAAGAATACGGACAAAACAAAACCATGTGTCGTACTGTATCAGATATGGGCAGTTGGCGTCGCAGTGTCTAGCATGGTGACAAGGAGCCATCTATTCACATTAAAATGCCAAAATAAGCAATAAAATCTGTTAAAGGGTGTACATTAGAAATTTTGTAGACCAATACTCCCAAAGACGTCTTAGAGGGCAAAACCTTCACTGCATAAGCACCAGAAAGACAAAAATATTCTTGCCATTGATAATGGAGTTTCTCTGCTTCAACCTCCATTATCAGCCGGGTTAACCAAAACTTTGAAGCAAATAAAGATGACCCCTGGTTACTAAACAGTTTCTCTTAGCTATTCCACCACCAAAAAGAACCATATTAGCATATTAAATGGCACTTAAAGCTAAATGGTGCAGCTATGAAATTTCTAACCTCCCACATCTGCTGGATGTACTGGTTACCAAAATTCTGACTACTGCACAGCATTCACCAGCTCATAATCGGTGAGAGAAAGGTTGTTATCCTCCTTAATTCAATATTGATAGGTCCATTGACCTCTATACCACCCCATTTTTCAACTGCCGCCTCATTGATCACTTCAACAAGTCAATCTTTGCATTCTGAATAGTAACACTGGAGCCAGGCTTCCTAAAGGACTATACCAAAGATAGTGGAAAGTGTTAGTTAAAACAGCACCCCAGTGCAGGTGGTCAAGAAATAAACCAACAATAATTCTGTAGATACAACACCTTTCTTGAAGTACTCCACAGTGCTAAGAAAGTCTCTACAGCTGGAGAGACATAATGTTTTGACATTTTTCCATCATCTCTTAATTTAAATACCCAAATCTGCAATGGACCTAAATTATGTCAACAGTTTCTAATTGATTTTGGCCACAAACAGTACATTGTAGCCCAAGTGCACAATTAACCCTTCTAGAGACTCTTGCTCTTTGCTAGTATGCTCTTACTACAAAGTATGCGTCAACCTTTTCAGTTTTCACGCTCTTACTCGCACTTTAGCTTCACAAACCGGTTACCACGACACGGTACGTGTTAATTATTCACGATCTAATTAACATGTTATGTCACGCACTTCCTGTCATATACGAAGACAAACATAGACGTTGTTCCAATAAATTCAGAAACAAAATACATACCAAGTTACATTTCTTGAGCCAGCTCAGTAAGCAACTTTGGCTAAAACATGTAAAGATAGGCAGCTTTATTCCAACTGAACCAAGCATGGAGGTAACATTATTTATGAGGTAATTTGCCGACCCACGGCCAAATATGAGCCAAACACCTACGATCAAGCCATCTTGAAGGTCTCCGACTTGCTCATCTCGAAGTTCCTCTTGATGAAGCCATCGGTTTACACGTCTTCGCTTTCCACACAGATTTCGCGGTTTTTATTCCTATCAACCTCGACGATAATCTTCTCGTATTTCACGAGCTGATCCGTCGTACGAGGCCCGGGACCATGTTGCTTATGACTGCGAGGGCGACCAGCGGTATGGCCACGAGGGCGACCCTTGGCGTCTTCCTCAAAAGTGACCGGGTAGCTTGGCATCCATTCCCAGCCTTCAACACGGCCACGGTGACCATGCGGCCAACCAGTGGCATCTTCCTCAAAAGTGACCGGGTAGCTTGGCATCTCAACATGGCCACGGTGACCATGCGGCCAACCAGTGGCGTCTTCCTCAAAAGTGACCAGGTAGCTTGGCATCCATTCCCAGCCTTCAACACGGCCACGGTGACCATCTCGGCGACGCACGGGACACATGTGGCCCATTTTCTCTTTGAGTTGCTTGGCTTGTATATGCCCCCTTTAGAACAAGTAACAGAAGGTGCAAATTTATAGACTAACAGCTTCTCATGATATTCCCGAAAGATAAGCTTTGCATCAAATAGTGGATGCTGTCAATTATTTTCCATTTTCTTGAATAAATGCCTCTTGAAAGGGCCTTCATGTGTATTCCGAGGTTAACTGCTAAGGCATATAACGGAATATTATACGCGACTTTACTATCTTATGTTTCAATTTTCGTATCTGTAGCCCCCTTTTTTGTTTGTTATTTTTCCATTACTCCAAGGAATCTACCTCGGCAATCAATTGCTGCAAATTCTTTTGACCCCAACATGATTATTATTCTGCAACAATCAAGAAATGCTAATCCACCTCAAAATATGTCCGTTCATCCATTCATTACTCCCAAATGTGCTAAAATAATGTGCTCAAAAGGAACTTTTGTAGATATGAAGCATATATGGCTAAAGAGTCAAGAGCATACCAGTGCACAAATAACTTTAATTTATTCGCATTTTGATGTTAAGGAAAGTGAGTTCGCAGTCGACGTGGAGGTGTCACAAGGAATGCAGTCCGAGTCAGATGCCAAGTATGGTGATGTGGGACACAACTAGGATGGAGCAAGGGCAGAGACCAAGGGCTTCCGAAACAGAGCCTGAGTGTGGCAGTGCTGCGAGGGCGATGGCGCAGGGTGAATACATGACTTCAGTCACAGTCCAATGCTTAGGTCCAATGCTTAGGTCCTGTATGTTTCTCTCTCTAGGATTCTAAAGTGAGAAAGTGAAAAATGTTGAATTCCAAGATGAAGGCCCAAATGAATTCTCAAGATCTCTATTTATAAAGATTGAGATGATGATGTCCTAGACCTCTATTTATAAAGGTTGAGATGATGATGTCCTACGCGACACGTGGCGCTCTCTGGGGAGTGACACGTCACCGAGGGGTCCACAACTGCCGATGCCACGTATTGTCGAATTGCATATTCACCTGACCTGCCTCGCATAGTGTCACTCTGTCTGTCTGGAAAGTCTGGCTCCGACGGTGTCGATGTGACCGGAGAACCCCTTTGATCTAGCCACCAATCAAGCCCTTGTAGAGTCCCACAGACCTGATAGCAGTAGAGAAGACTCGACATTCAACTGCCAGGCGGACTAGGCGCGATGTCCTCTGAAGACCTTCTCCAGTCTCAAAGTGACCCGAGGGTCATAGTCCATAGGGGTGCCAATGCAAGCCCCCAATGCCGGAGCACATAGGCCAGTCACGAAGACACTCAGGTAGAGATAGTGTCCCGGAGGAGTCGCCTATCCCATGATTAAGTCCTTGTGCCAGAGCACTCGAAGTGCGTCAATCCTGGAAAAGCCGTCTACCCAACGGACAAAGATAGCATCCCAAATGAACCGTCTACCTAGAAAAAGGGGAGTTGAAAAGCTCCATAGTAAAGAGAGTGTCTTAGAGAGCGAGCCTATCCCGCGGGTGAGTCCTTGTGCCGAAGCACTCAGAGAGCATTGAGGTAGCATCCTGGAGGAGCTGTCTACCTGACAAGTCGAGGTAACATCCCAAAGGAGCCGTCTACCTGGCAGAAGGGGAGTTGAAGAGCTCCCTGGTATATATGGTGTCCAGAAAGAGTCGCCTATCCCCGCGGGATGCTGCACACTCCGGAGAGTGGGTCGAAGCTTGGTCCATATCCATGGCGGGGGCGCATGGTGTGGTAAATGGGTGTGGTGCTCGGGGGGCATGTAACATGATTATGGCGCATGGGAGCAATGAAGTGTGTATGGTGTCGGGGGTAGGACATTGTAAGTGTGGTGCCCGGGAGGCATGTGACATGATAGTGGCGCATGGGCGCGATGAAGTGCGTATGGTGCTGAGGGCATGACATTGTGACAGAGAGCTTGGGGGCACAGCTGTATAAGCAGCACGGCGCATGGGCGCGGATGTGTGAGATGCCGGGGGCATGATAGTGTGACAGAGAGCCAGGGGGCAAGGCTGTATCAACGACGTGGCACATGGCCGCGGTGGAATGTGTGAGATGCCAGGGGCATGGTAGTGTGAAAGAAAGCCAGGGGGCACGGCTATATCAGCGGCATGGCGCATGGGAGCGACGGAGTGTGTATGGTGACGGCGCATAGGCACCGGCAATGGGGGTCGCGCAGACGATGTCCGGGTGACGAGCATCATGAAGTCGGTGCGCAAACGTGGGTGACAGGGGTCGTGGAGAAGGTACGCGGGCGACGGGGGTCATGGAGACGGCGCGTTGGCGACGGATGCCAACGAGTCATTGCGGGCGACAGACGTCGGCGAGTCACTGGGGGTGATGAACTATGACGAGTCGTCGAGGACAACGGATGTTAACGAGTCGGCGTGACGGACGTCGGTGAGTCGGCGCGGGCGACAGACATCGCGGAGGCGTATGACCCCTTGAAGAGAAGTGAAAATGCTAAGGGGAAGGCCAAAGGCCAGCCCTTGGGGGAAGGTCAAGGCCAACCCTTGGGGGAAGGCCAAGGACAATCCCAAGGGAAGGCCAACGTCGACCCCGAGGGGAAAGCCAAGGCCAACCTCCTTTGCCAAGTGCTAAGGCGCGCCGACAGGCAACGTGCGACATGCAACGGTCGAACGCGTTGAGGCGTTGGGCCAAAATGCGTTTCTTAGTGACGAAGTAACATAACAAAAGTGAGAAGTGCACTTGACTTTAGCGTGCATGTTTTGACCGGTTGGAAGCGTTGAATATTGATTATTGCTTGTGCCGACGTGTCGCACAACATAAGACTCCCAGTGGGCCTTTGGGTGCGACAGAATAGATTGGAAACACATTCAAACCCCAGATCGGGTAAATGAGGATTAACAATTAATATATAATTTTATAGGTAACTCCTCACATTATCAATTATTTTAAGTTGGATACAATCACATTGAAACACAGCATGTCAATCTACGCCAGTTAGTCAATTAAAAAATTAAATTCACTGCCACCCAGTTTAATTCATCATGTCAATTCAAAAATTAAATCAAATTAAATTAATAACCATTAATTTAATTTATCCACGGGAAAGGGCGTGTTGAGATATAAATCTCACATCGGATGAATAATGATTAACAATTCAATACAGAAGCTTTGTGAATCTCTTTCTTCATTGTGAGCTGGAGGAAGTACTAATTTTTGAGTTTGTCCATAAATTCTCTGACTTCAACATCTCATTTACACCGTAAATCAACTAACTTTTTGGTCTTCCTAATTTAAAATTTTTTTGGACAAATTACACTTATGTCCCTGAGGGTAAGGTATAATTACAGGTACAAGTAGGGACAATAGTTTAGACAAATTATACTTATATCCTTTACAGCCCCGCCGTGGGCCAAAACTGTTGACAGTTTTGGGGCTGTACGTTTACCCAATTTCATTTTTATTTTTGTAATGATGATAAAAAAGATACATTTTCTCTTGTACTTTATCTTTTTCCAGTTTCGTTTTAGATAAAAAAATCTAAACAGTAGCGAAAAAAATGAAAACACCTTTTTCCACTTCTCGTATTCTCTGTGTCAGAGAATACCAAATCATTTCCACTGTTCACAATTTTTTGGCCAAGCCCTCTGACGCCTAGCTGCAATGTCAAGTCGAAGACAGTCCCTAGCTCTCTCTCTCTCACATAAATACACACGCACACACACACACACATTTATCTCCTTTACTTTCCATGAATAACAGCTCTTCAATTCATTGTCACACCCTTCCCATATCTGTCGAAATCAACGGAGAAGCTGCACCGAGACAGAATCTTGAACAGGGAAGGGGAAAGGAATGCGAACATGTTAAGAAGTCAGATTGTGTACTGATGCACCGAGACAGAATCGGCCGAAGATTGATTCGGGGATGCATTTTTTCACCCATGGTGGGTTACAAATAAAAAAGAAAAGAAAAAGAGAAAGGGGAAGTACACTGAACTGTGGATGGCCTCGTTGCGACTTGTTCTTATCGAACTTTCCTTCTGAAAGCAGAGATCCACATATACTTGACAACATTGGAGATAATTTCTTTCTCTAATTACAGAAATATTCAATTCTATTTTATTAATTGCCCTTCTGCTCTCACTAGTAAAGGAAGAAAGATATGGAACAGGGAAATGGAAGGGGAAGGGGAAGGGGACACACAAATGTGGGCCCAAGGAAGAAAGGAAAGGGAAGCGGGAGGAGAACCGGGTATCAATGGTGTGAAGGATGAGTTGGTGTGGGCCCTATGTGGAGGGTTTTGTCTAGTGTCGATTGATGACTTTATTGGGAGAAGTAAAAAAGTGGGTACAGAGGGTTGTTGCGAAGATAAATTGAGGGTATAAAAATAATTTGTTAGGTTAACAGTAGGGTTAAAATGGAAAGAAATGTGTACAAATAGTGTAGAAAATGCTAAACATACAAAAATGCATCCAAAAAAGTCGGTGAAAATGGAATTAAAATGGCAAACATACAAAAAAAACTGAAAAAAGTAGATACAGAAAAAACTAAAAATACATAATCCGATTTTAGAGCTGAATACTAAAATCTGGAAAACAAAAACAAAATAAAAAACACGAAAAATAATTGCGTAAACATACAGTCCCTTTAAAACTACAATTTACTTGAATTTAAATTGAAGGGTTGTAACTCTTTATTTTGGTGCTAAGAGTTGTGACTCTTATTTAGTGTTTTTTCACTCCTTATATATAAAGGGATTGTAGTAGAAAATGATATTTACAAAACTATCATATTCAGATTTCTATTTTACTTTATACTTTGTGATATCTATTTTTGTGAGCAATTAATCGGACGGATTCAAAACTTTTCCTGTAGTCGTGCTATCAAAGGATATGCCGCTGTGAACTTTTGGGTTAAATCTTGGATCGTTGTTCCTCGTTAAAACCTGCACGAAGGGAGACAACAACGATTTTAAGTCAGCAAATTTCATTCGCGTCTCTCACGGGCCGACGTTTCTTTCACTTTAATTACTTATCTATTTTCAATATGTGTGTGTGTGTGTGTGTGTGATGTGATTTGTATACTTCAAATTTGATTTTATTACTCCTTATCATATTTTCATAAAAAGCTTTAGTTTTAAACTAGGGTTAAACTGTTTCCTGAGGTTTACATGTTTTTACACTTTTGTCCCCGTATTTATAACTTTTGCAATAACGTCCATCGACGTTGACAAAACCGTTACAAATAGCTCTAAAATTGGAAGTCTATTCAAATTTGGATATTAAGTGATCATGTGCAGTGCACATGCCATTTTGGCATGGGCAAATTTATAATTTCCTTACCCATCTTCCCCACTGATTACCTGCTTTTCCCTCAAAACCCTCAAGAGTATGCCTTTTCTGACCTAATGTATTTCTACGAAACATGCCCTTATCTCAAATTTGCTCATTTTACAGCCAACCAGGCAATTTTAGAAGCTTTTGCTAACAAGAAAAAGGTTCATGTGATTGATTTTATCATGAAGCAGGGCATGCAGGAAGTGGGCTGGAAGTTGGCCCAATTGGCCGACACAATCCATGTGGAGTTAGTACAGAGGGTTTGTTGCTAACAGTTTGACCGATCTTGATACCTCTATGCTTGACCTCAGAGAAGATGAAGTTGTGGCTGTCAACTCGGTCTTCGAGTTGCACCCTTTGTTAGCTCGACCCGGTGCGATTGAGAAGGTGTTATCTGCTGTGAAGGAAATGAAACCGGAGATCTTGACTATGGTTGGGCAGGAGTCTAATCATAACGCGCCGGTGTTCTTGGACCTGTTTACCGAGTCGTTGCATTACTACTCGACCATGTTTGACTCGCTTGAGGGTTGTAGAGGTGGGGTGGCGGTGTAATGGGGATGGTGGGTCAACGGTGAGCATCCAGGACAAGGTGATGTCTGAGGTGTATCTGGGGAGGCAGATCTGCAACTTGGTGGCGTGCGATGGGGTGGACCGGGTTGAGTGGCACAAGACCCTGGCTCAGTGGAGGGCTCGGCTAGACTCGGTCGGGTTTGGGTCAGTCCATCTGGGCTCCAACGCATTCAAGCAGGCTAGTATGTTGCTGGCCCTCGTCGCCGTTGGGGATGGGTACAGGGTGGAGGAGCATGATGGGTGTCTCATGCTGGGTTGGCATTCGAGGCCACTCATCACCATCTCGACCTGAAAACTCAGCCGAGAGACCGAGTTCACTCGGAGAGACTCGGTTGGTAAACATGGGGAAGATGGGTAGGAAAATTAAATATGCACCACACGTGATCACTTAACGTCTAAAATTGAACGGACGTCTAATTTTAGAGCTATTTGTAATAATTTTATCAACTTCGAAAGACATTATTACAAAAGTTATAAATACGGAGGCAAAGTACAAAAACGTGTAAAGCTTTTGTAATTAACCCCTTAAACTAACAAAAACCTCCTTGAATCCGCCATCATTCTCCCGCCGGAGCCCATGGACTACGCCGTCTCCGTTTTCCACACCCTTAACAAACCCAACTCGCCAGCATATGACATCATGGTCAGAGGCTTCATGTTGAAGCGATCCCCCTCATGAAGCCCTCCACCTTTTCGATAGAATGCTCCAAAACTGCGTACGGCCGGACGAATTTACCTTCCCTTGTGTCCTAAAATCTTGTTCGAGATTAAGAACTCTGGAAGAAGGGAAACAGATTCATGCCCAGATTGTGAAATCTGGGTTTGTATCAGAAGGGTTTGTTGACAATAGTTTGATTTTTATGCGAATTGTGGCGAAGTTGGGATTGCGCTCCGCGTGTTCGATGGAATGCCTGAGAGGGGTTTGGTAACGTGGAATTCGATAGTTTCTGGGTATGCAAAAAGCGGGTGTTGGGAAGAGGTGGTTGAATTGTTTCGTGGTATGTTTGATGAGGTTACCTTGATTAGTTTGTTGGCGGCATGTGGGAGACTAGCTGAATTGGAATTGGGGGAATGGATTGGGAAGCATATAGAGGCAAATGGACTTGAGGGAAATACCACTTTGATGACCTCGCTTGTAGATATGTAAGCAAAATGTGGCTGTGTGGATACCGCGAGGCGTTTGTTCGATCAGATGTTTCAAAGGGACGTCATGGCCTGGAGTGCCATGATCTCTGGATATAGCCAAGCAAGTCGTTGCAAGGAGGCACTTCTACTGTTCCATGAGATGCAGAAGGCCAATGTGGAACCCAATGAGGTTACAATGTTTAGTGCACCTTGCTGTCCTTGGAGCTCTAGAAACCGGTAGATGGGTCCATTCCTATATAAAGAGATCTTGAAGCTCACTGTTACCCTTGGAACTGCATTGGTAGTGTTCCACGCAAAAATGTCGTTCTATTGATAGTGCAATTGAGGTGTTTGACAGGATGTCTAAAAAAAAATGGCTTATCGTGGACGTTGCTAATTCAAGGTCTTGCAAGCAACGGACGAATATTGAGCCAAACGACGTGACCTTCATTGGTGTTCTTTGTGCTTGTAGTCATGCAGGTCTGGTTGACGAGGGACGGTGTTTTTTGGTCAGTACGAGTAGATATTTTGGCATTGAGCCAAGGATTGAGCATTGTGTTTGCATGGTTGACATACTTGGTCAAGCTGGATTACTCGAGGAGGTATATCAATTCATGTGAGTTCATAAAGACGTTGAAATTGGGGAAGAATCACTAAAACACGTGGCCAAATTAGAGTCTACGCGTAGTGGGAATTACGTGCTTTAATTTAATACGGAATAGTAATAAAAATATCGTGCTTTGCAGGTAAAGTAGTGATTCAATATAAAGAGGTTATAGATCCTAGTGTACAACACCATTAAACTTAATTCATTAAATCATCACAAGTAAATCAATTACGAACTACTATCAAATATTTAAAGCATGAAAAGTTCATTGTAGAAAACAAAATCTTGTTTTCAAATGCGAATTGCTAATGTCAATTATCAGTAATATTTGTACTTATTAACCATACTTGTTTCTTTTTTCACATCAAGTTACTACTAAAGATAATTCTAATTATCCATATTATACCTTGTTACCCACGTTGTTATCAATTTCAAACATTTTTCATATATATTTACTTCTCACCAAATACATGACATCGTAGCAACAAAAGTAAAGAAAGTGTTTTAGAGACAATTTGACGCACATAAAATTTAATATGAGTGTATATAATGAAATTGTCTAACTTCTTGAGATATATTTTTGTGGCTCACATATAAGTCTAGGAAATGAAACCAAAAAGAAGTTTGAATTATAATTATGATGTTAAGAAAAGTTCTATTTGTGGCTCAAAAAGTCGTAAAAAGTAAAAAGTCTAACGTGAAAGAGCTGTGATCGATAAATATATAACAAACTTAATAACATGAAAGGAGCTAAAAGCTGCAATGTTGCATCTTTGAAACCAATAATCAAATGAACTAAAGAGATCAAACAGGGTGCATAAAAAACTCAACTGTTTAGGCAAATATATTTAGCAATTGCAGCTTTCAAGGATCTTCCTAAATTTTCTTTGATTCTCTTTTAAAATTTTCGTCATTTTTCATATAAGTTTCTTCTTGTGCTGTCCTTGGTATCATTAGGTATCCTTCTTGTTTTGCAATGTTGTTTCTTATAACGATCAACCGTTGGGGGTCAGAATAACCCCTCTATTTTATATTCGTTTGGCAATGATCTAAACTTATTACAATTTTTTATATAAACTTATTACAATTTTTATATATCTCTTTCTTGAAAATCGAAGTAGAATTTCAGGGTGTTTGCGGTGGGGCTTGGGTGGTTCTGATTGGGTGACGGTGTTGATGTTTTTTTGGTGATTGAATGGCCGGTGGTGTTGTGCTGTGGTGGCGGATTTGGATGGTTCTGATTGGGTGATGGTGGTAGCTAATGGTGGTATATTTATGGTGTTGAGCTGCTGGTGGTGTTGTACTTGGGGTGGCGTTGGTGTCTATGACGGGGCATGGGTGGTTTTGATTGACTGATGGCGGCGGCTGGTGGTGTTGTGTTTGTGGTGATTGAGTAGCTAGTGGTGTTGTGTTGTGGTGGCGAGCAGTGGTGTTGTGGGGTGATTAAGCTCCAGATGGTGGCGACAGGGAAAAGAAAAAGAAAGTTACCCTAAATTATGAAATAGAACAAAATTCGCAGTTTTTTTTTACCCCAAAAGATTTAAAGCTAACTTTAATGCTTATTTTTAATGACAAAAGATATTACAATTAAGTTAAATTAAGTCAAAAAATAAATAAAGAATTAGGTTGGTGAGACGATCTTGCCCCTGAGTTGAGGGCCATGTGTCTCGCACATGACCACTTAATGAGACTGTTCCTAACGCCGATTAACGAAATGACTTTATTGGAGAAATTTGTGAGTCCAATGGATGGCCAAAATGGCACAAATTAAAGTTAAGTGACTTTTCTAAAATAGATCGCAGTTCAGTAATCATTTGTGCCTTTTATTCTTTATATTTTATCTGGTCTTATCCGACAGCATACTTATTCGATCTTATCCGACCATATCATGTCTTTTCCGATTAAATAATCTCGTCAAATGCAACCTTTTTCTCGATTTTTATCTATGAGCCATCAAAGTTAATCATTAAGAATCTCCATCTGTTTACGCTTATTTCGTTCTTCCTTCATTGACCAGTTCTATTATCTAAAATACTTTATTTTGTGTTAAACTTGAGAATTCATCATAACTGCTCGTTTTTCTTTTTCTGGTTTGGATAGTAAAAGTATTATCGTGCCAGTGGGCATATAAACCGAAACTAATTTCCGTCTTAGGGCATCTTAAGCCCACACCCTTCCCACATCAGCTTAATACGTTTCAAAAAATTACAGTAGCCAAAGTTATAAAGAAAAGGTCATTCAAGAGTAGCCAAAGTTATCTTGAGATAGCAGCTTAAGGTTTAATGACATCTCAAAGAAAATTGCACTAGGGATGAAAGCTAACTACATTCGATAGAACCATAATTTCAATGTATTGAACTTGTTTCACATGAGGTTAGGAGATTGGTCTAGTTATATCCAAATTTCAACATTGAAATTAAACTTATTTCGATATTCAAGTATATATTTTAGAAACTGATGATGACTATCAAAAGTGAAGTTTAAATCAGAATCCGATGTTGTAAAGTTGATAATCTTCCTCCAAATTCCTTTGTCTCTCCTCTTCACTCTCTCTCTCTCTCTCACACACACACACACACACACTGGCTCCAACAGCTTAATATTAATAAGAATATGGAGGGAAATGAACTTGTGGAAAAGCCTTGCTCTAACGCATTTGCACTTGTTCCCCGTTTTCCTAAATGGATCAAAAATGTTTTATTCACAACATAAAATAATAGAGGAAAACAAAAAGAACCAGTCCACATCCTACCGATTTTCCCACCCACATCATCAGCTATTCCCAATTTTATTACCAAAATTGAGGGTCGGTTTGACAACATTATAGTTTTTAGTTTTGATTTTCTAAAAAATAAAAATCAAAACTAGTTGTGATTTTTGTTTTGAACAAAAATAAGTAGATGTTTGATAGATCAGTTTTGGTTTCTTTTAAGAGGATTTTATTTTTCTATATATTTTTTCTTTCCCAAAACATTAGTTTCCATTACCACCAACCAACATCGTCACGCCATAATATCATCGCCGCTCATAGCCAGTAACCACCACCCATCACAACTAATCACCAAAATCACGACAGAGTTACTGCTATCCAAAAACCGAATCTGATGAGATCGACGGCAGTGGAGAGATGACAGTGACGAGATATGGCATCAACTTTAGTGGCGAGATCGATTGTGAGTGGTTAAGAAAGGTGAAATCGACAGCGTCGACGTTGATCGATGGCAGTTGTTATATTGTTCAATTGTGGTGTTGTCCGACGTTGATCGATCGTCGGCAGTTATGGCGGTGTGCTTGGTGGTTAAGGTGGTGGTGCTTGGTGGTTAAGATGGTGTTTGCGATGTTGTCTACTTGGTTGATGCGATGCAATGTTGGAGCAGATTTGTGCGGTGGCGGCAGTGAGGCAAATTTGCCGGTGGTAATGAAGAGATTGCAATGGCAATGTAAAAGATCTGCTGGTGTTATAGCGTAGGTGTGACAGTGGGGCAAATCTATGGTGGCGTGGCAATGGGGTGACAAAAGTGGCATGGTTAGACGGCGATCAGGTGGTGACGGTGGTTGTCTGCTTGTGGTAGTCGTGGTGAGGACTTAGAGGTTAAGTGTAGTGGTGAAAGTGATGAAATGAAATGTGGATAGTAAATTGCTTCTAATGAAGTTTGACGGTTATATCACAAAACAAAAACCAAAATTGAAAACCCAAACTTCAAAATAGAGTTTTCAAAAGTAGTTTCGTTTTAAAATCTGATTTTCAAAACTAAAGGGAAAAAAATAAAATAAAAACTATCTGTCAAAGGGATTTTTTTATCCGGTTTACAAAACTGGAAAACAAAACTAAAAACAAAATTATGTAGAACACTACCTCAGACTACACATCCTTTCAAACCAAAGATATAAATAGGTGGTGTGGTAGAGTACTCTCTCTGAAAAAGAAAAAGAACCCTCTTTTCTCCTCAACCCACATAGCGTTTCCACTGTCACCGCCGGTATACTCCGGCTAGTGGTAGTGTGGTAGAGTAGGGTTTGCCATTATGTTGTTAATTTTAGTGGTGTCTTTTTTTAATTTAGCCGTTATTCTCCTGAAACCTGTCTTTGCCGAGACTAGATCCATGGCCTTGGGTGGGTTTGTGCATGGAAAGTCGGCTACAACGCCTGATCTCTTGTGGCAGAGCGTTGGCTCTATGGTTGAGATGGGTTTGTTGAGGTGTTGATGGTGGTCAAAAATCTGCCAATGTTAGTATGGAAGGTAGTTATGGTGGGATCTCCGGTTGGCAGTGGCGGAACCAGGATTTCATCCCAGGGGGGCTAAAAATATATCGAAGGAGATAAATATTGTTAGTCTGTTTTCATTTCCAGTTTCAGGTTTATGTGTCAATAGCGAATGTTAAGTACTTTCATTTTGATTCATTTTTGCCCAAAGCAAGATTAACGCCCTGATCAGAAGTCGTTTCCACAAGAAATTTCACGGATAAAAAGCAAAAATGACAAACAGTGAAGCTCATCATATAGAAAATAAACACGAAACAGAAACAGAAAACAAGAAGGGTGTCCAAATGGGGCCTTTCAGTTACCTGAACATCTCTCTTTTGGAGACTCCTGCGCAATTCTTCTAAGGCATGGACGCCACTGGTGTCAATGTCAGTAACAGCTGCAAAGAATAAGCATGATGAGAATAACTAACTTAAGAGTAGAAAAGCGCCATAACTGCGTGGTTAAAGATTCCTGGACTGGGTACGCATTACTTACGTGACATTTCAACAATTAAAAATCGAATTCTAGGTAGGACTGCAGCTTTCAATTTCTCTTCCTCATCATTCAACCATCTCAATATCCTGTAAGAAGGTTGAGTTTGGGATTAGAACTACTAAAGCTTTAAAGGGAGATGCAGCATATGATGCTCCTATAATTTTGTCGACTTGGGAGGTCACTGAAGACAAGTCAGTATGTACCTTTCCTTTATGTAGTTGGAGTTTGAAAAGTAAATTGCAGAATCAACCCTCACAATCAAAATGCCTGGAACTTTAGTTGCCTCTGGTCGTAGACGGTAGATCTAAGCTAGATTTGCCAGATCTGATCTAGCCGGAGTCGCCGGAGTTGGGGTGGGGACTGCCGGACTGGGGAAGGCCTTCGCCGGCTTAGCGCTTCGGAATCGGGGGACGGCGACAGGCGTTACCTTACCGATGAGCCCAGCCGACGACCGGTGGCCGTGGGTTGGTGGGTGGTGCCGGCGTGTGGCGAGCCGCGGTGGCTGAGAGAGCCGAGAGAGGAGGAGAGATGCGTCAGATGCCGGCGTGAGAGCTTGACTTGACGGCTTGACGCCACGGCGACCGCCGACCGGCGTTAGACCCGTTACTGCGTTACCTTACGGCGATGAGCCGAGACTACCGAGCCGAGAGAGGAGGAAAGGTGCCGGCGTGCCGCGGTGAGCCAGTGACTGAGAGTTGACTGTGAGACTGTGAGAGCCGAGAGAGGAGGAGAGAAAGAGAGAGAAAGGGAAAGTTGCAAATGAAAAAAAAAACACTATATATATATATATATATATATATATATATCAAAATCTGAGGGGGGGCTATAGCACCCCCTCGTACAAGCGTGGTTCCGCCCTTGCCGGTTGGTTTGGTGGTCGTGGTGGCACCGCCTAGTTGGAGAAGGAGGTGAATTTGTAGGAAAGGGTTTTATCTGCAAGGATTGTATACCCTCCCCCTAGTGGATCCCCCCTCCCCCCATTTTGCTACAGAAAGGTTGGATGTTTGGGTTTGGTGGTGGTGGTGGTGGATGTTGCTGCCGTGGTGAACAGTGTTCTCAGGCTTCGGATGGTAGGGCTACTGGCTGGGCACATGGTGGTGGGTTGATGTGGCGAAGACTTAGGCTGTGTGTTGCGGGTGGTGGCAGTTTCAAAGAGATCACAAGGGTTGAAGGTCTGCTGATGTGATGGTAGTTCCGTATCGCTGTGGTGGTCTGTTGGTGGTGGGTAGTAGGCGCTGCCGCCGAAGGTGATGGCGGTGGACGGTTGCGCATGGGCTTGGCTGTGCATGCTACTTTAGGTCGGTGGGCAGTGGTGGCCTAGGGATGTGTGTCTCGGTGTGGATGCAGATTAGGTTTTCTAGGGATAATGTTGGCTTTGTTGACCTTATCCTCTGGTCTTTGTGTTTATGTTTTGTGAGTTTCTTTTTTGGTTTGTTTTCTTGTTTATTGGTTTATTTTCTTGTTTAGTGCTTATCTCCATAAAAATTGAAAAAACATGATAAAAAATAAAAATAAAAATAAAAAGAGACTTACTTGTTTAGGTTTTATGTACTTTTTTTGTATTTTTATTTGCTCTTACTTTTGTTGCTGTAGCCATCGATTGAACTCTTTGCTAGAAGGGGTCGAGTCGTCCTTTTGGTTGGGTGCTTGTACTGTAATTTTTTATCGAATGAGGTTGTCATCCGAATACTATCTTCAATATTAATGGTAGGGTTCTTACTCTTATATATATATATATATATATATATATATATATATATATATATATATATATATATATATATATATATATATATATATATATATATATATATATATATATATATATACGTGAAGCAGCTTATCTAGTTATCTCTACCTAATGTAAGGCTCTCATTCACCCTGAGACAACATGCGTGGCCCCTACAAGACTTTGTCCTTAGACAGGAATCAAGATCCTCTACTGTACAACAAATGTGTTGTACCAACAAAATGTTGCTAAATATCTTTTAGCGTAAAAAAATTGTCACTATAAATTTTAATAAAAGTGACAAAACACTTTTAATGACAATCTTTTGTCGCTAAATGCTGTGCTGTATAGCAGAGGATCTTGATTCCTTAGACAGCAGCAAAGAACGTGAGAAAAAAGCCAGAGCAAGAAGAAGATGAGCAGCAACATGACCTTGAAATACTCAAGGCAGTCGCAAGCATGGCACAACCACTCCTCCATCAATAGGAACTCCACCTCTAGGCAAACTAGCAAATCGATGCCCACCGTACGAATTTCAAGAGTAGGCCCTCTCGGTTCAAGCTTGAGGCATTGAGCAAGCCGTCATCGGCCAGGGACAATGCCGCGAGCTGGGACTTCGAGCAATCGCTTTGGGACTCTTATGAAATCGTGACCGTGTTGAAAAAGTTGGAAGCTGGACTTGTGTTAGATGATCACCAATTTTTTGCGCCAGACGGGACTGTCAGAAGCAGTTAGAGGCGGCGAGAGAGTAAAAACAGCCTCAGGAATCTGCTTAATCGGATGTCGTCTAGGAGATTTAGTGAAGAAAATGTTCCTGACGAGAGTACTTCTTGAGTTTAGTGTTGTATATGTAGCTTTGCATTGATTGTGTCTACTATTTCATCTTGCGAGTTGCGACCACGAAGAAGAAAAAATTCTGGTCATTTCTTCGAAACATTCATACAAGCTAGAGAGATTGAAGCATACGACTCAGGGAGGAACAAGAATAAGTTATATCGGCAAAGTTCTTTGAGAATGTCTATATTCACACTCTCGTACGCTTGTCTCACGTCAAATTTTATCCTTAAAAAGATTATTTTACGTCCCTACGTATTCTTATACATCAGTCCTTCTTAAGGCACTTGCTCTTTGAATTCATGCTCTTACTACGAAGGACGTGTCCACTACTTTTTCGGTTTTTACGCTTACTCCAGCTCTACAAACCGGTTACTATGATGCATTACATGTTGATTTACGATCTAATTAACATGTTGCGCACCTTCTTTGAGAATGTCTATTTTCATACTCTTGTAGGCTTGTCAACGTCCTATTTTATCTTTAAGAAGATTATGTTGCATCGCTCCATATTCTTTAGCGTCAAACGAGGGTGTGAAATAGCTTAACCCAACTCACAAGATACAAGTGCACCAAATCCTACTCAAATGCATCAATTAGCCCTTCTAAAGACTCTTGCTCTTTGCTAGCATGCTCTTACTACGAAGTATGTGTCAACCTTTTCAGTTTTCACGCTCTTTCTCGCATTTTAGCTTTACAAACTGGTTACCACGACACGGTACGTGTTAATTCACGATCTAATTAACATGTCACGTCAGCCACCTTCTTGTCATAAACGAAGACAAGCATAGAGGTTGTTCCCATAAATAGAGAAACAAAATACATACCAAGTTACATTTCTTGAGCCAGCTTAATAAGCAATTTTGGCTAAAACATATAAAGATAGGCAGCTCTATTCCAACTGAACCAAGCATGGAGGTAACATTATTTATGATTCTGCCTACCCACGGCCAAATATGCTCCAAACACCTTCGATCAAGCCATCTTGAAGGTCTCTGACTTGCTCATCTCGAAGTTCCTCTTGATGATCGGTTTACATTCGATGCTTTCCACATAGACTTCGCGGTTTCCATTCCTATCAACCTCGACAATCTTCTCGATCAAGCCATCTTGAAGGTCTCCGACTTGCTCATCTCGAAGTTCCTCTTGATGATCAGTTCGTGGCACGAACTGATCCTTCCTTTGAGGCTGGGGACCATGTTGCTTATGGCCGCGAGGGCGACCCTTGGCGTCTTCCTCAAAAGTAACAAGGCCACGGTGACCATCTTGGTGAGGCATGGGACACGTGGTCCACAACATGAATGTATTCTCCGCGTCTAACCACAACCATTTTCTCTTTGAGTTGCTTTGCTTGTATATGCCCTGTGTAGAACAAGGAACATAAGGTGCAAATTTATAGAGTTTTTTTTTCTTAAATAATACTCCGTACTATTTTAAAATTTAATTATCAATTTATTCTATTCTAAAACTTATTATCCGTATATCACACTTTTGAAAATCGCGATATGAAACCACAAACTTTAAAGTAAAAATCTCTATTTGAAATCATGACTTTATGTACAAAACGTGGTTTAGTTTTCATTTATTTTTTGTCATTTCCTGCGGAATTTAAAATGGAAAACACATATCTACACTAAAAACGTGGTATCAAATCGCGATTTCTACTTTAAAGTCGTGGTTTCAAACTGTATTTTTCAAAAGTGTAGTATGCGAGTAAATAAGTTTCAAAATAAAGTAAATTCGTAACTAATAGTTTAAAATAGTACATTATTTAGGGAAAAAAAACTCCAAATTTATATAGACTAACAGCTTTTCATCATATTCTGAGAAGATAAGCTTTGCATCTCGTTCCCTTGCTTTTTGTCTGAATCAAACAGTGGATGCTGTCAATTATTTTCCATTTTCTTGAATAAATATTGCCTCTTGAAAGGGCCTTCATGTCTATTCCGAGGTTAACTGCTAAAGCATATAACAGAATATTATTCGCAACTTTACTATCTTATGTTTCAATTTTTGTATCTGTAGACCCCTTTTTTCTTACTTTACTTATGTTTCTTATTTTTCTATTACTCCAAGGAATCTACCTCGGCGATCAATTGCTGCAAATTCTTTAGACCCCAACATGAGTATTATCCAAGAAATGCTAAATCCACCTCAGAATATGTCTGTTCATCCATTCATTGCTCCCAAAATGTGCCAAAATAATGTGCTCAAAAGCAACTTTTGTAGATATGAAGCATATATGGGTAAAGAGTCAAGAGCACAAACAACTTTTATTTTATTGTATTTAAAACCCAGATCGAGTAAATAAGGATTAACAATTAATATATATAAGTTTTGTGGGTAACTCCTCACATTATCAACTATTTTGAGTTGGTTGTAGTTACACTGAAATAGAGCATGTCAATCTAGGGCCAGATAGTGAATTAAAAAATTAAATTCACTGTCACCCAAAATTCAAAAATTGAATCCAAATTAAATTAATAATCACTAATTTAATTTATCCACAGGAGGGGGCGTATTGGGATATAAATCTCACCTCGGATGAATAATGATTAACAATTTAATATTCAGTATAGAAGTTTTGTGAATCTCTTTCTTCATTGTGAGCTGCAGGAAGTACTAATTTTTGAGTTCGTCCATAAATTTTCTGGCTTCAACCTCCCGTTTACACTACAAATCAACTAACTTTTTGGTCTTCCTAATTACAAATATTTTTTCTTGCGTTGTCTTGTAAGTTGGTCTTCGTAACTCAGTTCCTTAATGGTCAGTTTATGAGATGCAAATATTGTGACCCTCAACGAACAATTTACGAGATGCAAACAAAATTAGCTTGTCATGAACGGAATAAAATTAGCTTGAGCTACAATGGCCGTTGCAGTTGGCTTTAAAAGACAAAAAAACATTGGCTTTACGCTTCCCGTCTGTCCCCCCAAAACCATAACCACCGCAACCACCATCACCCAATTTCCAGAGAACCCTAAAACCCTAATCCTCGAACACTGCAAGTCCGTGCCCGCCTCATCAAGACCCGCCATCCTTTACAGCCCCGCCGTTGCCCAAAACCTCCTTGAATCCGCCTCCATTCTTCTACCGGAGCCCATGGACTACGCCGTCTCCGTTTTCCACAACCTTAGCACACCCAACTCGGCAGCATACAACATCATGATCAGAGGCTTGACGGTGAAGCGATCCCCTCATGAAGCCCTCCACCTTTTCGATAAACTGCTCAAATAACTGCGTACGGCCGGACGAATTTACCTTCCCTTGTGTCCTAAAAGCTTGTTCGAGATTAAGAGCTTCGGAAGAAGGGAAATAGATTCATGGCCAGATTGTGAAATCTGGGTTTGTCTCAGAAGGGTTTGTCGACAATAGTTTGAGTTTTATGCAAATTGTGGCGAAGTTGGGATAGCGTGCCGCGTGTTTGATAGAAGGCCTGAGAGGGGTTTGGTGACGTGGAATTCGATGGTTTCTGGGTATGCAGAAAGCGGGTGTTGGGAAGAGGTGGTTGAATTGTTTCGTGGCATGTTGGAAATGGATGTTGGGTTTGATGAGGTTACCTTGATTAGCTTGATAAGTTTGTTAGCGGCATGTGGGAGACTAGCTGAATTGGAATTGGGGGAATGGATTGGGGAGCATGTAGAGGCAAATGGACTTGAGGGAAAGACCACTTTGATGACCTCGCTTGTAGATATGTGTTCCCAACTCATTCTGGTCGCACTTAAGGTTGACCTGGAGTATCGTTTTGCGTGAAACGTCACATATTCAACGGTCAATTTTTTAACGCTATCAACCGGTCAAAATACGCACGCTCAAGTCACATGTATTTTTCATTAACTTTTCGTGGCAATTCGACTAAATTTATCTTTGACGTCAAAAGTCGCTACCAACATTTAAGAAATATGCAAAAGTGGGCTTGGCGCGACTCCCACCTTAAAGGGTCGGCCACCTCCCTTAAAAGGGGGTCGACCACCGCCCTTGGCAGGGGCGTCCACCCTTACCATAGGGGGACTGTTGCCCCCTTTTCCTTTATTCGTTCAAGCACACTCTATAATACTCACCCATCACCTGTGATTGTATGGCGCCCGTGCACCATCGTCCGCGCTCGCGCACCAACTTTGCGACTGTTGTTGCCTGCACTTGTGCACCATCCACAGAATACTTTGTCGTGCCCATGCGCTACACCGCTGATACAGCAGTGCCTACTGGCTCTCTATCACATTGACGTGCCCCCAACACCATAAACACTTCGCCGCATCCATGCGCCACTCTATCACATGTGCCCTTGGCACCAGGTATTGGCTCGCGATAGACGTCGTAGCGCCCATGTGCCACACTCATTGTCTCGTTCCGTTAGCACCTTGCTCGTGCGCCTCAATCATGTCCCCGGGCACAACTCTCATTCACCGCACCATGCACTCCCGTCATGGATGTGGAACATGCTTCGACCCACTCTCCGGAGTGTGCAACATTCTGAGATGCTCCGCTCGAAGTGCTCCAGCACAAGGACCCTTTGCAGCGGGATAGGCTCGCTACGACAGAAGCTATCGCCGCCTGGGGTGATTTGCATGACACTAGGCACGTCTGAGTTACGACCACGTCCTCTCACGTTACCGGTGATCATCGGCACCCCCAGTACAATGACCCCGGGGTCACTCCGAGATAGGGGCAGGTCTTTGGAGGGCATCGCGCCTAGTCCACCTGGCAGTTGGTCACAGGGACTTTTCCTCGTCGCTATCAAGTTCTCTCCCCGTCTCTTAACGCACCCCTGTGGGATTCAGTAAGGGCTTGGACCGGTGGCTTGGGCAACGGGCTTACTCTGATCATACCGACGTTGTATGGTCAGTCTTCTCAGACAGGTAGCGAGACGCTGTGTGGGGCAAGGCAGTGCAAATTTGAAAAACGACAGTCCAACAAAGAACCGATATTTTTGGACCCCCAGGTGACGTGTCACTCCCAGGGAATGACACGTGTCAGCTGATGACACCCTGATGACACATGAACAATTTTCCTTATAAATAGGGAACTTGGGATTTCATTTTCAACAGAATTTCTCATTTGACAATTTCACTTTCTCACTCTAGAATCCAAATCCTCTGGAATTCTAGAGAGAGAAACATAGTTGGACTCTAAAGCTGGACCTTGACTTGGACTCTAGCTTAGATTGTCGACTGTCGGCCCTGTCTGTCTCTCCCTTAGCTCAGCAGCACTGCCAGCCCTCATGGCCTGTTTGGGGAGCCTTGCTCTCTGCCTTTACTTCACCCTCACTATCTCTCACTTTGTACAACTAACAGCTGACTCGGACTGCATCCCTCCACGTAGGTACGAACTCACTTTCCTTCGCATCAACAAGTATGCAAAATGTGGCTGTGTGGATACTGCGAGGCATTTGTTTGATGTCTCAAAAGGACGTCTTGGCCTGGAGTGCCATGATCTCTGGATATAGCCAAGCAAGTCGTTGCAAGGAAGCACTTCTACTGTTCCATGAGATGCAGAAGGCCAATGTGGAACCCAGTGAGGTTACAATGGTTAGCGCACTTTCTTCTTGTGCTGTCCTTGGAGCTCTAGCAACCTGTAGATGGGTCCATTCCTATATAAAGAAGAACTTGAAGCTCACTGTTACCCTTGGAACTGGGTGCATTGGTAGTGTTCTACGCAAAATGTCGTTCTATTGACAGTGCAATTGAGGTTTTTGACAGGATGCCTCAAAAAAATGACTTGTCGTGGACGGTGCTAATTCAACGTCTTGCAAGCAACGGACAAGGGAAAAAGGCTCTTAAAAGTGTTTCAAATTGATGCTCAAAAAGAATATTGCGCCAAACGACGTGACTTTCTTTGGTGTTCTTTGTACTTGTAGTCATGCAGGTCTGGTTGACGAGGGACGGTGTTTTTTGGTCAATACGAGTAGATATTTTGGCATTGAGCCAAGGATTGAGCATTGTGTTTGCATGGTTGACATACTTGGTCGAGCTGGATTACTCGAGGAGGCATATCAATTCATAAAGAACATGCCTGTGAACCCAATGCTATCATATGGCGAACACTGTTGCCTTCATGTCGAGTTCATAAAGACGTTGAAATTGAGGAAGAATCACTAAAACACTTGGCCAAATTAGAGCTTACGCGTAGTGGGAACTACATACTTTTATTTAATACGAAGTACTGGTAAAAATAATGTACTTTGTACGTAAAGTAGTGATTCAAAATAAAGAGGTTATAGATCTTAGTGTACAACACAATTAAACTTAATTAATTAAATCATGACTAGTAAATTAATTACGAACTGCTAATCAAATATTTAAAGCATGAAAAGTTCATCGTAGAAAATATGATTTTACTTTCAAATGCGAATTGCTAATGTCAATTATCAATAATATTTGTCCCTATTTATCATACTTGTTTCTTTGTCACTTCAAGTTATTACTAAATAGAATTCTGATTATCCATATTATACCTTGTTACCCAAGATATAAGACATTGTTATCAATTTCAAACATTTTTCATATATATATATATATATATATATATATATATATATATATATATATATGGGAGCTGATCCATTGATAGCGCTAGCAAAATGGAGTATTTGCTAGCGCGATCTGGGCCGTCCATCCTGAAAGATGGACGGTCCAGATCGCGCCTTTTTCGAAAACTGTCAGTCGTCCGCGACACTATGTCGCGGACGGATTTTTTTACCTTTTTGCCCCTCCACCCGTCCGCTACATTGTATCGCGGACGACTGACAGGCCCTGACGCATGTCAAAAAAAAGTAGTCCGCGACACAATATCGCGGACGACATTTTTTACTTTTTTGCCCCTCCATGCCGTCCGCGACATAATATCGCGGACGAATGACAGGCCCACACATGTGTGGTGTGACTTTTCTGTGTCATTAATGTGTCCGCAAGGGAGGGAAAAAGAGAAGACTAGTCCGCTACATAATGTAGCGGACTAGTCTTCTCTTTTTCCCTCCCTTTCTCATTCTGACTTCTTCTTTTTCTCTCTCTTCTTACTTTGATCCTGATGAACAAATCTTCATGAAGTTCGTTGGCAACAGATTGCCATTGGTAAAAAAGACTCCAAAACGAGCACACTCAATTAGCACATCCACCTGCAGGCTGGAACCATTCATGAAATTGGCTGGCAACAGATTGCCATTTTGTTCTAGGGTCTTCAACCTCCTCCATTTCTATCACCCTTTATCAAAAACGAAAAGATTTAAAAAAAAAACTTAATTTCTCAAACCCATGACAACCAGATCAAAGCACATCATAACTATTTGAAGCGGCAAGATAGAAAGAGAAGGAAGAGTTTTCAAATGGTTGTGGCCTCGATCGCCACTCGCACGCTCACAAGGGAGAGAGAGAAGATGAGAAATGAGGGGGAAAGATCGTTGTGTCCTTGATCGCCGGACACGGGAGGTGCTGTCCAACTACCCCGAAGGAACCACCGTCTTGAAGGAGCTCATCCAGAAGAGATAAGATGAGAGATGAGGGGGAAAGAGAAAATAAAAGTTGGTTGTCTTTTTCCAGAGCTGACAACACAGATGTCTCTTTTCGAGAAAGTAAAATAGTCCGCTACATAATGTAGCGGACGGTATTTTTGTTAAAAAAACGTCCGCTACATTATGTAGCGGACGAACTTAAAAAAAACGTAAAAGAAGATTTGGACCGTCCGCGATACAATGTAGCGGACGGGTGGAGGGGCAAAAAGGTAAAAAAAATCCGTCCGCGACATAGTGTCGCGGACGACTGACAGTTTTTGAAAAAGGCGCGATCTGGACCGTCCATCTTTCAGGATGGACGGCCCAGATCGCGCTAGCAAATACTCCATTTTGCTAGCGCTATCAATGGATCAGCTCCCTATATATATATATATATATATATATATATATATATATATATATATATATATATATATATATGGGAGCTGATCCATTGATAGCGCTAGCAAAATGGAGTATTTGCTAGCGCGATCTGGGCCGTCCATCCTGAAAGATGGACGGTCCAGATCGCGCCTTTTTCAAAAACTGTCAGTCGTCCGCGACACTATGTCGCGGACGAATTTTTTTACCTTTTTGCCCCTCCACCCGTCCGCTACATTGTATCGCGGACGACTGACAGGCCCTGACGCATGTCAAAAAAAAGTAGTCCGCGACACAATATCGCGGACGACATTTTTTACCTTTTTGCCCCTCCATGCCGTCCGCGACATAGTATCGCGGACGAATGACAGGCCCACACATGTGTGGTATGACTTTTCTGTGTCATTAATGTGTCCGCAAGGGAGGGAAAAAGAGAAGACTAGTCCGCTACATAATGTAGCGGACTAGTCTTCTCTTTTTCCCTCCCTTTTCTCATTCTGACTTCTTCTTTTTCTCTCTCTTCTTACTTTGATCCTGATGAACAAATCTTCATGAAGTTCGTTGGCAACAGATTGCCATTGGTAAAAAAGACTCCAAAACGAGCACACTCAATTAACACATCCACCTGCAGGCTGGAACCATTCAAGAAATTGGCTGGCAACAGATTGCCATTTTGTTCTAGGGTCTTCAACCTCCTCCATTTCTATCACCCTTTATCAAAAACGAAAAGATTTAAAAAAAAAACTTAATTTCTCAAACCCATGACAACCAGATCAAAGCACATCATAACTATTTGAAGCGGCAAGATAGAAAGAGAAGGAAGAGTTTTCAAATGGTTGTGGCCTCGATTGCCACTCGCACGCTCACAAGGGAGAGAGAGAAGATGAGAGATGAGGGGGAAAGATCGTTGTGTCCTTGATCGCCGGACACGGGAGGTGCTGTCCAACTACCCCGAAGGAACCACCGTCTTGAAGGAGCTCATCCAGAAGAGAGAAGATGAGAGATGAGGGGGAAAGAGAAAATAAAAGTTGGTTGTCTTTTTTTCAGAGCTGACAACACAGATGTCTCTTTTCGAGAAAGTAAAATAGTCCGCTACATAATGTAGCGGACGGTATTTTTGTTAAAAAACGTCCGCTACATTATGTAGCGGACGAACATTAAAAAACGTAAAAGAAGATTTGGACCGTCCGCGATACAATGTAGCGGACGGCTGGAGGGGCAAAAAGGTAAAAAAATCCGTCCGCGGCATAGTGTCGCGGACGACTGACAGTTTTCGAAAAAGGCGCGATCTGGACCGTCCATCTTTCAGGATGGACGGCCCAGATCGCGCTAGCAAATACTCCATTTTGCTAGCGCTATCAATGGATCAGCTCCCTATATATATATATATATATATATATATATATATATATATATATATATATATATATATATATATATATATATATATATATATATACTTCTCACCAAGTACATGGCATCACAGCAACAAAAGTAAAGAAAATGTTTTATAGACAATTTGACGCACATAAAATTTAATATGAGTGTATATATTAATATTGTCTAATTTCTTAGGATATATTTTTGTGACTCATATATAAGTCTAGGAAGTGAAACCGAGAAGATGTTTGAATTATAATTATGATATTAACAAAAGTTCTATTTGTAGCTCAAAAGTCGTAGAAAATAAAAAGTCTGATGTGAAGGAGCTGTGATCGATAAATATATAACAAACTTAATAACATGGAAGGAGCTAAAAGCTTCAATGTTGCATCTTTTAAATCAATAATCAAATGAACTTAAGAGAACTAACAGGACGCATAAAAACTCACCCGTTTAGACAATAAATTTAGCAGTTGCAGCTTTCAAGGATCTTCCTAATTTTTTTATTCTCTGTTAAAATTTTCATCATTTTTCCTATAAGTTTCTCTAATAAAGTTGAAAATATAATCATTTCAAACTCTTCTTGTTTAGCAATATGTTGTTTCTTATAGCGATCAATCGTTGGGGGTCATAATACCCCCCCCCCCCCCCATCATTTTATATTCTTTTGGCAATGATCTAAACTTATTACAATTTTTAGATATCTCTTTCTTGAAAATCAAAGTATAATTTGTCTGCACTTTGATTATGGAACAGTCTATAGTCTACTCTAATGCTTATTCACAGTGTTACCTTCTTTTATTCCCGTAAACAGTCTATAGCGTACTCTAATGGTCTCTTCATAGTATATTCCAATTTTTATTTTGTTTTTACGTAGCATGACCTTGTTGATCTTAGTAGTCATAATAGGTATAATTAATTTTGCATGTAATCTAGCAAATATTTGACACAAAACTTTTGTTTTTTGTACAAATTGATGATTATAGTATACATACTGATCTAAAAAGTCGATATACGTCTGTATGCACGTGAAAATTTGAAACGTATACTACAAAATAAATGGTGTGAATTAAACATGAAAATAATAATGGATAAAGTAACTTAATAATGTTTACAAACATAATTTTTCCACTATGTACATACTTGCTGCATTTATATTATGGACACAAACTCCACGAAAGTTCATCGAGAATAGTTTCAATCCTAGATCAGTCACCAAATAATAAGACTCATATCGTCCAAATAAAACAAAAAGGACATAAGACTTTAGAGTTAAGAAAATCATAACAATTAATTATTTCATAAAACAACAAGCAACACATAGGTTGAAAAAAAAAGACTTAGTCAAACATGTAGATATTCTGACGCAATCCTATGCCGTTATTACAATGCATTACCTGTTCACCTTAAAAAAATATATAAAAAGAACATGATAATATTTGGACTTAACTGGTTCTATAAAAAGCAGACGAAATGAAAGTGTTCTTTTCATCGATTTTGATGTAAGCAAGTTTTAATGTTAGGTTATGACAGGTTTTCTTTATAAATGAGCATTGACTAAGTTCAACTTTATTGGACTGGAGCTAGATCTGGACCCATTTAGTTAAAATCATACTACTTTTTTAACAGCTAAAAATGTTAAAATTTAGCAAAAAGAAAATAAAAATACTGTAATCTAATCTCATGCTTATAAAAAGTAAAAAAAAATGCCCTTATTATTTCAAATCATTTTTATACTTTGGGGGCTAGATTCACAGCCTTTTTGGTTAAATTTATACTCTTCCAAAAACATGCATTAGTAAACTTTATATCTTTAACGAAAAATGCTTAAATTTAGTACAAAAAGTTGTAGTTTAGTCTCACCCTTTTAAAAGTCAAAAACACTCTCCGTGTTTGTGAACATTATAAATGCAAAAATCATAGATTTAAGGTAAAAACTTTTAGCTATTTTACTTCTCACCATCTTTTTATACGGTGGGACTAGATCCACACCCATTTTCATTAAAGTCATACCTCTTTGTCACTAAAAAAGATGCATTAGTGATCTTTTAGCTTTTTAGCCACAAAATGTTTAAGTTTAGTCAAAAAAAAGTTTTACCTTAGCATCACGTTTTTAAAACTCATAGACACATTTATTCTTAGAAATCTTTTAAATTTAAAAAGGGTATTTGAAGGGAAAAAAATTAACCATTTAACCCCGTGCATACCAAATTTTTTAATAGTTTTAAACGTAAAAAAAATATTAATTGTTTGTGTTACAAATAAATTAGAGTCTTTTCCAATTGGGTTTCACCCAATCCTATCACCCACAAGAGTAGAATACAAAAGTAACCATAATGTGAAGAATGTGTTATCATGATAATATTTGTTTTTCAAGGCTATGGTAGAACATCCAAAGATAATAAAAATTATGAAGAACATGCCATCATGCCCATAAGGGTGTTCTAATAACCCTAATACAATCGTAGAATTATTTATTTGCCATGATATCATATTACAATAAGGAGCAAAATGATATGATCTAGTGATTCTTAAAAGTCACAAGTGACTTGTGTATTTTTAAAATCCTAGAAAAAACTTTAGTTTTTCGATAGCTGTCGTAAACTAATATGTTCTTATTTAAAACTCAGAATTAAACTTTAGCTTCATGATAATTTTAGTAACCTAATATATCTGCATTAAAACTTATATACATGCCCTATAATTCAAATCTATAAAGTTATAAGAATATACCAATATGAAATTAGATTAAAAGGGATTGAATTTTTGACAAAATATTCAGCTTTAAGGTAAAATATTACATTTCATCCTAAAAGGTTATAGACAACTCTGTTATCTACAAGTTATTTTCTTTGATCGGATTTGATGTAGTGGCTACAAGATAGTTTAGTTTTGATTTGAATGAATGTAGATTTTGATAGGATTAATCACTAATTGGGGAGCACATAAGAGCTCAAGGGTGTTTTCATAGGTTTTTTTTTGTTGTAAATGTCAAAACAACCCTTAGCTCTAATAACAATATACTACATCTTAATAAGGGTAATTTAAGGAAAAAGGCTTGAAACTTATGAGAAGTTAAAACACCATTATCTTTTAATAACACTCTAATCCAAAAAAGGTAATTTAATTGAAATTTTTTTAAGGCAAAAGTCAAAACAACCCTTAACTCTAATAATATCATATGTTTTATTAATGCTATTTTAAAGAAAGAGGCTTGATATCCTATAAAAAGTCAAAAATAACCTCAATTTTTAATAACACTCTAATTCAAAAAAGGTATTTAATGGAAAAGAAAAGTTTAAAGTCAAAAACACTCCTAATCACCACTAATCTTTTATAAACACTTCAATTTAAAAGGGTATCTTAGCAATAAAAAAAAGATAGCCATTTAATGACATCCGTGCTTTTATATATGTATAGATATACCAATATGAAATTAGATTAAAATTTTGAAATATTCAACCTTAAGGTAAAATATTGCGTTTCACCCTAAAAGGTTATAGGCAACTCTGTTATTTGTAAGTTATTTTCTTTGATTGAATTTGATGTAGTAGCTTCAGGATAGTTTATTTTTAATCTAAATAAAGATAGATTTTGATAGGACTAATCACTAATTAGAGAGGATGCAGGAGCTCAAGAGTGTTTTCATAGGATTTTTTCCTTTTTTTTTGGGGATAAATGTCAAAACAACCGTAGCTCTAATAGCAATATACTGCATCTCAATAAATATAGTTGAAGGAAACATGCTTGAAACCTAAGAGAAGTAAAAAAAAAATACCCTTATTTTTTAATAACATTCTAATCCAAAAAGGATAATTTAATTGAAAAAAATATTTTAAGGCAAAAGTCAAAACAACCCGTACCTCTAATAAAATCATATATTTTATTAAAAGAATTTTAAGGAAAGACGCTTGATCTCCTATAAAAAGTAAAAAATAACCTCATTTTTTAATAATACTCTGATTCAAAAATGGTATTTAATGGGAAAGAAAAGTTTTAAATAAATAACACCCTAATCACTACGAATCTTTTATGAAAACTTGAATTTAAAAAGGGTATCTTAAGAAAAAAAAACAAAAATTAGCCATTTAACCTTATATATATATATATATATATATATATATATATATATATATATATATATATATATATATATAGTAGTAAGGATCACGTGCTTTGCACGTAATATAGTAGTATGAAATAAAAATATTTTTGAACCTTAGTGAAAAATACGATTCAAATGAATCAATACGACTATTATAATTAAACTATCATTTATCATGCTTATTTCTTTCGCCAAGTTGTCACTAAAGATAATTCTGATTATTTCATATTATATCTTATTATCGAAGGTGCAATAAAATTGTAAAGTAAGAAAAGTAAGGAAAATGTTTAGAAATAATAAATGTTAAGTATATATATTGAAGTTATCTAATTTCATTTAATATGTTTTGATGTCATATATATAGGTCTAAGAAGAGAATTAAGATGAAGTTTGAATTATAATTAAGTGATATTAACGAAAGTTTAAAACTTAACCTGAAAAGGATTGTCGAAAGTAAAGTATCTAATAGGAAGAAGTTATGATTAATAATGTATAACAAAAGCTTAAATGTTACATATTTAAAACTAAGAATCAGGCAAACTTACGAGATCTAGTAGGGCATATATAGAAACTGAAGTGCTTAGGCAATAAATTTAGTAGCCATAACTTTCAATGATATTTTCAAAGTTTTTCTATCATTCATTTTTAGAGTTTTGGCACTTTTTTCTACAAGCATCACCACTAAAGTTAAAAATATCATCACTTTTGATTTTCAATATCATTCAATATTTATCTTGTTTCTTTTTGTACAGTGATGGTCATTTCTTATATTGATTATTATTGGGAGTCAAAATATACCGTGTTGTTTAATTGCTTTTGGTAATGATCTAATCTATTATTCTCTCTGTCCCAAATTTTTTTTTATCATATTTCTTTTTTTGGGTTATCCCAAAAAATTGATCAGTTTTGAAGTTAAAAAAGATTCTGTAAGCATTTTTACATGTTTACCCTTTGTATACTTTTTTTTAAAATTCTACTTCTTTATCTATATTAGGGATGTCAATTAGACTCGCAACCGGTGGATCTCCGATTCGTCCCGCTCTGTTAGGGACGGATTATTTTGACTTTTACTGGATTATGGGGCTGGTATGGTATTTAAAATTTTAACCCGTAGCAGGCTAGGATTGGGTATGGTTTTTAGTCTAGCCCGCCCCGGTATACAAACCCTAAATCATTACTTATCACCCAATCTCAGCCGTCCATCTTTCGGCCAACTCTGCGTCGCTGCCGCTGCCTTATCTCCCCCCGCATCGTTAGCAGTCAACCTCTTCACAGCCACGAAACATCTCCACCTTCGCCACCACCTAACAGTCAACTGAACACCGTCCACCTTCACCTTAACCAAATAGCGCACCACCATTTCCACCATCCGTCCACATCCACCTCATATTCATGTCCAAATAGCGGTAGTGTTGTCGAGTTCACCAAGTGCGACTGTAACATTCAGGAATTTTCCAGAACGTTAGGCACTCAATCGATTAATTCACTAAGACAATAATCTTCTCTACCTCAATAAATAATGCAATAAGCTGTCAGAATAACTATCCGTCAATCAAACCAAACTGTCAAATCAACTGTCATAATTGAAATATCAAATCTAAGTCTAAGAAAAATTTAAATAATACTATTCACCCGCGCAGGGGTTCCAATGATCGACACTAACTTAACTTAATTTAATTTCTCTCGCTCAGCTCTAATCCATGTTGGCAACCTTACCTAATGTTGACTATCACATGCGGAAAGGAAGTCAGAGGGGAGTGAGCTTTTGAGAGCTCAGTAAGGTCGCTAAAAAATTTAGTAAAGGGATACGAAAAGTTTACAAATTTAATACGAATTGTAATATAGAAGAGATTCAGCTCAATGCCATAAACTAGATACAAATAAGATCATTTTTTTTTCAGATACAATACAAATAATCACAGATGCTATCGAATATGAGCAATTGTAAAGCCACACAGGCAGTGCAGGGTAATCACTTAGTAAAGCCACAAAGGCGATGCTCATTAACACTTTATACCGGCTAGTCCATCAAGGCACTAACCCACACCAATACACCGGCTAGTCCGTCAAGGTACTAGCCCACACCAATATCCTTCAACATATACCAACTCTGCCAAAATAGACCACACCAATATCCTTCAACATATACCAACTTTGCCAAAACACACCAATGCAAAATCTCATGTCAATGTACAGAATGTAATAATCGATAACACAATGAATAAATCGATACTCAATGAGTAAGAAATAATGAGCATCGAATATAATGTCCAATAACCATGTAAGGCTCAAAACAAGGTATTTAATAGGCAAACGATGCGTACTCATAACAATTATAACAGATACCAAAGAAAATTTGATAATAATTCAGAAAAAAACATATACGGGACAATTTTTGTCATTAAAAAAAATTATATTACATCGCTTCATAGTCTTTAGTATCAAACGAGGTTGTGGAAAACCTTAACTCAGAGCACAGTACAAGAGTGCATCAAATTTCCTACTCTTATGCATCAATCCTACAAAAGACTTGCTCCTTGCTATCGTACTCTTACTATGAAGTATGTGTCCATCATTTTTAGTTTACACGCTCTTGCTTGTACTTCAGATCTACAAACTAGTTACTACGATGCGGTACATGTCAATATTTACGATCTAATTAACATGTCAAATACCTTCCTGTCATATAAGAAAACAAACATTAGATGTTGTTCCCATTAATACAGAAACAAAATACATACAAAGGTACGTTTCTTGAGCTAGCTTAATCAGCAACTTTGGCTAAAACATGTAAAGATAGGCAGCTTTATTCCAACTGAACCAAGCATGGAGGTGACATTATTTATGAGCTACTTTGCCTACCCACGGCCAAATATGCTCCAATCACCTTCAATCAAGCCATTTTGAAGGTATCCCACTTGCTCATCTCGAAGTTCCTGTGGTTCCTCTTGATGAAGCCATCGGTTTCCGCGTCGATGCTTTCCTCATAGACTTCGCGATTCCCATTCCTATCAACCTCGACGACAGTCTTCTCATACTCCACGAACTGAACCTTCCTGTGAGGCTCCTCGGTACCATGGTGCTTATGGCCGAGACGGCGACCAGCTGTGTCTTCTTCAAAAGTGACCCTATTGTTGAAGCTCGTCTCACCATTTGGGTAACTTGGCATCCTTTCCCAGCTTGTCACACGGTCATGGTGACCATGTTGGGGCGTGGTGTCCCAACTGTTTTGGTGCCTGCCATAGTATTCTGCGCCTCTAAACATTTTCCTATTTGGGTTACTTTGCTCGTGTGTGCCCTATGTAAAACCAGTACTAGAAGGTGCAAATTTATAGACCAACAGCTTTTCATCGTATTCTGAAAAGATAAGCTTTGCATTTCATTCTCTTGCTTTTTGTCTGTATCAAACAGTGGATTCTGCCAATTATTTTCCATTTTCTTGAATAAATGCCTCTTGAAAAGGCCCTTGATGTGTACTCCGAGATTAACCGCTAAAGCATATAGTAGAATATTATTCGCGACTTTACTATTTTATGCTTCGATTTTCTATTTGCAAACCCCTTTTTTGGTTTATAGTTTTCCCATTACTCCAAGGAATATTGTTGCGGAGGTGACCGCGATCACTTGTTGCAAATTCTTTTGACCCCAACATGAGTATTATTCTGCAAGAACCAAGAAATGCTAAATCCACTTTAAAAAATATCCGTTCATCCATTCATTGCTCCCAACGTGTGCTTATGAGCTTTTAGCGACGCTTATATAGAAACTCTAACCTCAGACATCTTTTGCTTTCATATGACAAATATAAGGGTCGGGCATCAGTTGTCAGTGACTATATACATGTAAAGGTGAAATCATGGTAATCTCTTTGGAGGAATCAAAACAAGCTTTCGTAGATATGAAGCATATGTGGGTGACATTCAAAAGAGGATACATTGATATACGAATTTCACATCGGCGGTAAAAAATATTCCATCTGATATAGCTGAAAATATCCGCCCAACCAGATATCGACACGTGGCAAGGTTGACTCGGGTCAACCTTATCTTGGATTTCAAGGTTATCGTGTCGGCAGAGTTCATATTCTATAAGGATCCTAACGTAATCCCAATTAATCGGGGCTAAGGATTATCTGCATAGACATGTAAATCAACCAGGACTCTTCAGTTGATGCCTATGTAAAGGGGACTACCCTCAGGTACGCAGACGAGTTCACACACAAGCACCCAGTGCATTTTTACGCTATTCAGAGCTCTACCCTAGTAGTGACGTTCTGACTTTAGCATCGGAGCCGCCTCCATCGGAACATCCCCGGTGGTCACTCCGTGTTCTATTTTGCAGGTCCATTTCCTAGCCGTGGATCCCGATCAATATTCTAGCAGCAACATTTTAGGGCCATCCGTGGGACCGACAGGGAACATGGCAAGGAAATCATCTTCAGACGTTCCTGCAGCCAGTCGCTCCGTCCAAAATCGGCGAGCAAGATCAAGTTGCTCCCGCCGAAGAAGGCGTCAACCAACACCATCCCAACACCGTTCCAGTAACGACCGGATTAATGTGACCTCAGTCACCCCGAATACGACTGACAGCTCCCAGGGAAATCGTTCCCCGACCCCTCTTTAAAAAGAGGGGACTTGCGCCATCGCCTGACTCGAAAGCTGTTTAACACTCCGAACGCAGATCTGAAGATCCCAGCGACCTTCATCTTAGACTAACCTCAAGGTCGGACTATAGTCGAAGGCATGAATCAGAGACCGATCCTAGCTATCAGCCAGAACAAGAAACCGGGAAACATGTCACCAGAAGTGGTTCATGCTTCTGACGCGAGACGTCAATGGAGGACAGCACGAATTCACCCCCTGTCATGGGTGGAGAAATCCGAGATCGACGTGGCGCGGACCAAAGGCACTGTCCCCAAGGACGAGCTCACCCCTTCAAACGAAAAGTGCGTCCCCAAGGGCGAAATTCTCACAAGACCACCTCTGTGCCCCGCCCGGAGGAATTCACTCCCCCAAGGGAAGACTCTGGATACCCCCTGTCCAAAGCAATTGAGAAAGCAAAACTCCCTCCGAATTTTCGGATGCCGCAATGTGATTTGTATGATGGGAATGGGGACCCCGGAGAGCACGTCTACCAATTTCAGACGAACATGCTACTCCTCCAAGTCTCCGACGCTGTCATGTGCCGGGCCTTTCCAACCACCTTGAGGAAGGCTGCGCATGCGTGGTTCAAGTCCCTGCAGCCAAGGTCCATTCACTCATTTTCTCAACTCTCTGATATTTTCCAGAAGCATTTTGTGAGTAGCCGCACTAGAAGGAAAAACTCCGCGAGCCTTCTCAACGTGGTGCAGGAAAAGAATGAATGTCTGTCACATTATTTAGGGAGGTTCAATGCAGCGACGCTAGAGATCGACAATTTGGATGAGTCGGTAAACTACACGGCCTTTCTGCGCGGCCTCTGACCTACATCCAAATTTGCATTCACGGTCAACAAAAGTCCCCCTGGCAGCATGAGCGCACTATTAGATAAGGCCAACAAGTATATCCAAGCCGAAGAATACTTGGAAATGCACAAGGGGCATCGAAACGGCAATGAGCAAGAGCAGGGGAGACATTCCCGTGAAGACAGTCTTGGAGGCATAAGGAATTTCAAACGCTCAAAGCGCGATGAACGGCGTCCCAGAGAGCCACTCGACATGAAGAACTTGACGCCTTTGAACACCCGACCATCCCAGATTCTGCATGAGATAAAAGATAATGAAATTCTAGATCAACCAGACAGAATGAGATCAGCCCCAGGCAAGAGGGACAGAAGTCTGTGGTGCCAATTCCACAACGATCATGGCCATGCAACCAACAATTGCGAATTGCTTAAGCGTGAAATTGAGGCCCTCATCAAGCGTGGACACTTGAAGAAGTACATCGCACGCAGAGATGATAGTAGAGAAGCGACTCCGGTTGTAAAAGGAAGAGAAGAGAGGCAAGAGAATGCAGGCACCATCAACACAATCTCTGGGGGCATTGCAGCTGGAGGTTCTTCTAGACGGGGTCGTAAGGCCTATACAAGGGAAGTATGCATCACAAGCCAGTCCCTAAGTAAGAAACAGAAGATGACATTGGTGCCCACAATTTCCTTTTCAGAGGATGAGATAGGGGATATAAAAACACCCCATGATGACCCGCTGGTTGTCACACTCCGAATGGGTAATTTTGATGTCAAAAGGATTTTAGTTGATAATGGGAGTTCAGCCGAGGTACTTTTTTATGAAGCCTTCCAGAAGATGAACATCCCATCTGATCGGTTGCGCAAGATGGATACACCCCTCTACGGCTTCTCAAATCACCCTGTTGCAGTTGAAGGGATCATTGCGTTACCAGTTGCCATTGGCACCCCTCCGACTCAAGCTAAGTTGATGCTAGATTTTGTGGTTGTTCGTGTTCCTTCAGCTTACAATGCCATACTGGGGAGAACAGCCTTGAACCAGTTAAAGGCAGTGGTGTCCACGTATCATCTGAAGATGAAGTTCCCTACAAAACATGGAGTAGGGGAAGTCAAAGGCGGCCAGATAGTGGCCCGACAATGCTACATGGCATCATGTCGAGCCATAAATAAAGAAGCCTTTATCATCGAGGACCTCCGAGATGGCCTAAAAGAGAACCTTTGACGCTACTATCAGTAGCACCTTGCCCCAAAGAAATATGCTCTTTTTTTTTAGGGCGAGAGGCTTAGACTTTGCCCATTCTGAAGTAAGACTTAGGATTCTTTTTCGAATTCTTAGAGTAGTATTCAAGTATTCAGTTACAAATAACAAGGACGACATTAGTCACCATTGTACTTTCAATGTTTTACCCAAGCAATGGAGTCTTTTTCTGAGCATAACTACGATGATTGCTAACTCTTGCTCAAGCAGTGATCAAGTAAACCTCTTCTTATTGTTTCTAAGTTCTCAAGAACTACTAAATATAGGCCAATCGGAGCAAAGCGCCCGAGCGCGTAGCGCAAATATGTCACCCTAGCAGTTTGCCCGAGCAGGGTGCTCGTCTATGGCTTTTTACAGATTAACTTGGCTCCCAAGAGCCCAAATGCCTTTCTCATACACTCTTCCCAAGAAGAGGTGTACATAAGGTAGAACTCAAGTCCTATCTAGAACGGTTTAGCTATAGTTCTAACCCGTGAAACGGTAAAGTCCTTGTGGAAATTCGTCACCCCACCGTACTTTGCTAATTCAAAGACTAGCCGAGCGAGAGTGCGAGGCTTCTTTGCCAACCCTTAGCTGACGATAAGGGTTCGCGCCAAAGTAAAACACAATGCAAGATGTGATGGGCACAAGCTCATAAACGCAGTTGCATAAAACACACCCCCCAGGGGGCAGTGAAAATATCACCCAAGGTGATAGGGTAAGACACAAGTCTCACCTAACACGGTCTAGCTTTAGTTCTAGCCCGAGAAACAGCAAAACCTAGTGGGAGTTCGTCGCCCTACCCTGTTTTGTTAATTTGAAACATGGCCGAGCGTGAGTGCGAGGCTTCTTTGCCAGCCCTTAGCTGACGATAAGGGTTCGCGTCAAAGTAAAACTAAGAAGGTTGCTCAAGCAAAAATATCACCCAAGGTGATAGGGTAAGACACAAGTCTCACCTAACACGGTCTAGCTTTAGTTCTAGCCCGAGAAACGGCAAAACCAAGTGGGGGATCGTCGTCCCACCCTGTTTTGTTAATTCAAAATACAGCCAAGCGTGAGTGCGAGGCTTCTTTTCCAGCCTTTAGGTGATGACAAGGGTTCGCTCTAAAGAAAAACAAAATGCAAGATGTGGATAGCACAAGCTTAAAAACACAATTGCATAAGCACCCTCCCAAGGAGAGGTGAAAAGCACACAAGTCAAACCCCTCTACGGGGCATCAAAATGCTTAGAAAAATGATGGCGATGGGATTCTATATTTTAAATTTTTTGAGAGCTTAAGTCTCTGGTGTCTTCCCGAGCACGATGCCAGTTGAATATGTCACCCGATTAGATCGCCTCATTTGAATTCCCATGTGCCCTCAAGAGCTTAAAGTTTAGCATCTACCCGGGCAGGATGATGGTCGAGCTCGTCACCCGAACAGCATGGCCCTGCAGAGTGTCCGAGCACGATGTCATCCGAACAGAATTCCTAAGCAGATAATTTTCTAGAATTTTACATCATAAAGGTTCTCAAGAGCTTAAGTTTCTGGCACCCGTCCCAGCAGCTGGTCCGAACGGGTGCTCAATAACCTTGCTCCCAAGCTCTGTGTCCGAGCAGAGTTCCCGAGCAGAGCATCCGAGCAGGGTGCCCGAGCAGAATGCCCGAGCAGCTCATCCAAATAGATGCTCAAGAACCTTGCTCCCAAGCTCTGTGTCCGAGCAGAGTGCCTGAGCAGAGCATCCGAGCAGAGCGTCCGAGCAGAATGCCCGAGCAGAGCGTCCGAGCAGGGTGCTTAAGCACCTTGCACCAGCACTTAGCATCCTAGAAGGATTCCCGAGCAGCTCATCCGAATAGATGCTCAAGAACCTTGCTCCCAAGCTCTATGTCCAAGCAGAGTGCCCGAGCAGAATGCCCGAGCAGAGCGTCCGAGCAGGGTGCTTAAGCACCTTGCACCAACATTTGGCATCCAAAAGGATTCCCGAGCAGCTCATCCGAATAGATGCTCAAGAACCTTGCTCCCAAGCTCTGTGTCCAAGCAGAGTGCCCGAGCAGAGCATCCGAGCAGGGTGCCCGAGCAGAGCGTCCGAGCAGAATGCCCGAGCAGAGCGTCCGAGCAGGGTGCTTAAGCACCTTGCACCAGCATTTGGCATCCTAGAAGGATTCCCGAGCAGCTCATCCGAATAGATGCTCAAGAACCTTGCTCCCAAGCTCTGTGTCCGAGCAGAGTGCCCGACCAAAGCGTCCGAGCAGAGTGCCCGAGCAGAGCGTCCGAGCAGAGTGCCCGAGCAGAGCATCCGAGCAGGGTGCTTAAGCACCTTGCACCAGCATTTGGCATCCTAGAAGGATGCCCGAGCAGGCACGTCCGTGTGGAGTTCCCGAGCAGCCTAGGCGAGTTAAGTTTTTTTGGGGCAAGCCAACCATACGTGTAGAGCTCCAGGGAGTTTGATTAAGGAAAGCTTTTGCGTGGAAGTCAAAGAGTTTTTCTTGAGTAGAGCTTGCATTCGAACTCTTTTGAAGAAAATATGATTTTCAATGGATAGAGCTTGAGAAAGCACCTGGAATCAAAAAAAAAATTCACATCAATGGAGGTCCAAGCAAGAAGTTGTGGTCCTTTCAAAATTTGAAATGATAATTTAAATAAGTTTTCTGCTCGCAAATGTACAAAGTGGTCAAGCAGCCCAACGGAAGGCCATTCCTCATGCGTGCGTGTGGTCAGGAGTTCAATACCTCCCAGAAGCGTCAGAAAACTTCTATTTTTGCAAGGAAACAGGCCACTACTTAACTTCAAGTCCAAGCAGAGAAATTGGGCCGTTCGCGCAGTAGGTCCGCACCGCAAACCCTGAGTCCGAGCCTGCTTCCCGGGCAGCAAGCCAATGGGCCTTCCCGCCTTCAGGCCGAAGCCCGCACAGCATGACCGAACAAAAAAAGAGAGAGAAGAATAAAGTGGGCCTTTCAGCCATAAGGCCCGTGTCTAAGGGAGGCCGTCCGTACAGGCTTACCGGGCAGCAAGTCCGAGCCCACTTCCCGAGCAGGCCTCCCGGACAGAATATCAGAGCCCACTTTCCGAGCAGGCCTCCCGGACAGCAAGTCCGAGCCCACTTTCCGAGCAGGCCTCCCGGACAGCAAGTCCGACCCACTTCCCGAGCAGGCTTCCTAACCAGAATTTATGGATTTTCCAAGTTCCCAAGTAAGTTTAAATGTATTTGGTGCTCATAACCAATTACAAGTGGCCTACCAGCCCAGTGGTAATCGTGCGCCGTACACCCTCGCGATCAAGTGTTCGATTCTCTCTAGCCACGCCTGGAAGCTCCATTATTTTTAGGCTTTGGACTTTAACACAGGTGGGCCTCTCAGGCACAAGGCCCGCGTCCAAGGAAAGGCCGTCCGCGCAGCATGCCCGCACAGACTTCCCGAACAGCTGGTCCAAGCCCACCTCCCGAACAGCGGATCTGAGCAGGCTTCCCGAGAAGTCAGTCCGAGCCTGCTTCCCGAGCAGGCCTTGGTCCAAGCAGAAAATTCAAGGAAAAATTCGAAAACATACCAGAAGAATTTGAATAATTTCAGAATGCTATTTATGCAACAAATAGCCAATTTCAAATAATTGGTTATTTTGGTCTTTGGGCACTTTTTAGTCAGCAAAAAGATCGGAGAAAATATTATTTGTGCTTACAAGAGCGAGAAAAGGTCCGTGAAAAATTTGATGCGTGTCTCAAGACACCCGAGATACACTTTCTCAGCAAAGCATTTTGGCTAAAAAAGTGGGGGACATTATGATATAGCTGAAAATATCCGCCCAACCAGATATCGACACGTGGCAAGGTTGACTCGGGTCAACCTTATCTTGGATTTCAAGGTTATCGTGTCGGCAGAGTTCATATTCTATAAGGATCCTAACGTAATCCCAATTAATCGGGGCTAAGGATTATCTGCATAGACATGTAAATCAACCAGGACTCTTCAGTTGATGCCTATGTAAAGGGGAGTACCCTCAGGTACGCAGACGAGTTCACACACAAGCACCCAGTGCATTTTTACGCTATTCAGAGCTCTACCCTAGTAGCGACGTTCTGACTTTAGCATCGGAGCCGCCTCCACCGGAACATCCCCGGTGGTCACTCCGTGTTCTATTTTGCAGGTCCATTTCCTAGCCGTGGATCCCGATCAATATTCTAGCAGCAACACCATCTATTTTTTTTTATTTGATCACTTTTGAGTTGCACGCTTATTTTAAATATGAGTTTGTATTTTACTGTATGAGTTTTCCAGTTTACCCAAGAAAGAGAGAAGAAGGGAAAAAAACGAATTAGGAGAGATAAAAATGGGTTGGTGGAAGATTAAATTTAAAAAGAGAAATAGAATGAAAAAAATGTAAGAGGGGTAAATATGAAAAAAAAAAACCTACGGAATCTTTCTTAATTTGAAAATTGATCAATTTTTTTTTAACAATCCAAAAAAAAAAGATCGATTAATTAGGGACGGAGGAACTAATTAACAATTAAGCATATATGCTTGTAGACCTCTCTCCTCATTGCTAATTAGTTTTGAGTTGGATACACTATTAGAGCATCCAAATCCAGGGTCAGTCAGTCAATTCAAAAATTAAATCCATTGCCACTTAGTTGATTCGCACACATCAATTAAAAAGTTAAATCCAAATTAATTCAATCACCACCCAGTTTAATCAATCCCCCGTGAGAGGTATGTTAAGATATAAATCTCACATCTAATGAATAATAAATATTAATTCAATATTTTCAATATAGAAGCGGTGTGAATCTCTTATCTCATTGTCAGCTGCCATAAGTACAAACTTTTTGAGCTCGTCCAGAAAGTCTATCCCCCTCATTTACACTTTAACTAAGTCGGTAGTCTTTTGGTCTTTCTGATCATAAATATTTTTTCCTTTGTGTTGTCTTGTAAGTCGGTCTTCATGACTCAGTTCCCAGTTCCCTCTATGTGTAGTGTAGTACGATTAATTTATTAAAAAAATAATAAGATAAATCAATGACAAATATTCTCTCCGTTCCAGAAGAATTAATTGTTCAGGTTTGACCTAAACAAATTTTCTTAAGACTTCTTACATTATCCTTAATAAAGAAAGTGAGTAACTGAGGAAAGAGAAAGTAGATAAAGGGTATTAAATACTCCTTTTGTCCCAAAATAATTACCAGATTTAACTTACACAAAATTTAAGAAATTTGTCAAATTTTCTTAGCCTTTCTACATTACCCTTAGTAAAAAGAAAGCGAGTATGAGGAAAGAAAAAGTAAGCAAATAAAAGAAGATAAAGTATATTGAATTAATTTCGAAAAATAACAGAGTTTTCTTTAATTTCAAAACTGAACGATATTTTTTAAACAACTCAAAAAAAAAAAAAAAGTAATCAACGAGTACATCGCAACCAAATGACACTCGGCTGTGACCCTGAGCGACTGCGTGTACGAGATCGAAGTAAAAGGAGCGTATCGTGAACGGAACAAAATCAACACAACTAGAGCTGCGTTAGCCGTTGCAGTGTTGGCATTTCAAGACAAAAAAAAATGGGCTTTACGATTCCCATCTCTCCCGCCAAAACCACCACCACCACCACCACCATAACCCAATTTCCAGAGAACCCTAAAACCCTAATCCTGGAACACTGCAAGACCGTCAAAGACGTCAAACAAGTCCATGCCCACCTCATCAAGACCCGCCTCCTTTACAGCCCCGCCGTGGCCCAAAACCTCCTTGAATCCGCCGCCATTCTCCTCCCCGAGCCCATGGACTACGCCGTCTCCATTTTCCACGCCCTCAACGCACCCAGCTCGCCAGCATACAACATCATGATCAGAGGTTTCACGTTGAAGCGATCCCCTCAGGAAGCCCTCCACCTTTTCGATAAAATGCTCGAAAACTGCGTAAGGCCGGACGGGTTTACCTTACCTTGTGTTCTAAAAGCTTGTTCGAGATTAAGAGCTTTGGAAGAAGGGAAACAGATACATGCCCAGATTGTGAAATCTGGGTTTGTGTCAGAAGGGTTTGTTGACAATAGTTTGATTCATTTTTACGCGAATTGCGGCGAAGTTGGGGTTGCGCGCCACCTGTTTGATGGAATGCCTCGGAGGGGGCGTGGTAACGTGGAATTCGATGGTTTCTGGGTATGCAAAAAGCGGGTGTTGGGAGGAGGTGATTGAATTGTTTCGTGGTATGTTGGAAATGGATGTTGGGTTTGATGAGGTCACCTTGATTAGTGTGTTGGCGGCATGTGGGAGACTAGCTGAATTGGAATTGGGGGAATGGATTGGGAAGCATATAGAGGCAAACGGACTTGAGGGAAATACCACTTTGATGACCTCGCTTGTAGATATGTATGCAAAATGTGGCTGTGTGGATACCGCAAGGCGTTTGTTTGATCAGATGGCTCGAAGGGACGTTGTGGCCTGGAGTGCCATGATCTCTGGGTACAGCCAAGCAAGTCGTTGCAAGGAAGCACTTCTACTGTTCCATGAGATGCAAAAGGCCGATGTGGAACCCAATGAGGTTACAATGGTTAGTGCACTTTCTTCTTGTGCTTTCCTTGGAGCTCTAGAAACCGGTAAATGGGTCCATTCCTATATAAAGAAGAACTTGAAGCTTACTGTTACCCTTGGAACTGCATTGGTAGTGTTCTACGCAAAATGTGGCTCTATTGATAGTGCAATTGAAGTTTTTGACAGGATGCCTAAAAAAAATGCCTTCTCGTGGACGGTGCTAATTCAAGGTCTTGCAAGCAATGGACAAGGGAAAAAAGCTCTTAAACTTTTCAAATTGATGCTCAAAAAGAATATTGAGCCAAACTACGTGACTTTCATTGGTGTTCTTTGTGCTTGTAGTCATGCAGGTCTGGTTGACGAGGGTCGTCATTTTTTTGTTAGTATGAGTAGAGATTTTGGCATTGAACCAAGGATTGAGCATTATGGTTGCATGGTTGACATGTTTGGATTAATTGAGGAGGCATATCAGTTCATAAAGAACATGCCTGTGAAATCCAATGCTCTTATATGGCGAACAATGTTGGCTTCATGTCGAGTTTATAAAAATGTTGAAATTGGGGAAGAATTACTGAAGCACGTGTTAGATTCCAATGAATGTCCTATCGGTGGTATGCTCATACCACCTGTATGATGTATGTTAATTCATCAACTGTAACAATCTGGAGCTTGCCTAAAGGTCAAGTGATGGAATCCTTTCCCAGTTACTGAAACTCCGATGAACATGGAGGTACTCCATGTGATTACTGAGAATGGCTGGTGGAGTTTCCACCAAAAAATGTTACCCAAGTTTTTTTGGCTCTTTGATTTTCTTGAAGTGTTTGGGGGTTATTGAGTTTTATCAGCAAGTGTTAGATGGACGTCTGATGCAAAGAACGACATATGACCACCCTTGTGCCCCACCGCAGTATATCATTTGACTTGTACAGTTGTTAACCAAAATTCTGGGCCTGGCTTAAAATGCCTCTGTCCACCTTGCTATTACTCCATTTGTCCCATTTACTGGTCTTGAATGCAAATTTAGGCGTCGCGAACATTTAACTAGTGCACATTAATTCCACTTTCTTCAAAACTAACTGTCTGCACCTCAATATATATTTTTCACTAATAAGTTCACTTTGATTAAATGTCACTTAATGGTATTTACTTTTATTCATTTCTGAAGAGATAATGGAAGATTCAAGAAGTGAAAGAAACCAACTTCTGAAAATGTGTCATATTGATAAGGGATAAGTGTGATTGGTTACTTATCAGTGGGTGATTATCTCTTAAGTGGGTAGTTTATGTGGGTGGTTTTTTGTAATGATAGTTATTTTCTACAAAGCCTCTAGTATATATAGTTGGTCAAAGAAGAAGCACAAAAGATAACAAATCATCAACCAGACAAATTAGTCTTTTTCTTTCTTTAGGTTAGAGGCTTTTGCTGCAATCGATAGGAAGTTCAGTTTTTTCAGACTTGGAAACATTGCTGTGTAAACTTTCGCAATTAATCGAAAACTCTCTTCGTCATTTATAGGCGCGCGCGCAGTCTTTTACATCTGATTTTCATCTCTTCGTTGAAATTTTTCACTTTCAGGGAAATACTCAGGTCCTAGGGGCAAAAAAGATCTTACACTTTTAAGCGGTCGTGCTGTTGATGCACAGATCGATAGTGAGTTTGCCCAGCAGCGCAAACATTGGCACGCCTAGTGGGACCTTGTACCCAAAAAGTGGGAAATGCCAACAATATGTTTCTAAGCAATTCCTTGGAATTTCAGACCCGATTTGATGAATTAAGGGCCGATTTCTTGGTAGATTGGATGAAATGCAGTACTTCAGCATTATTAGTGCCTAGAAATTTTAAATCATTGTTTCTTTCATTTTATATGAAGTCGACAGTGGATGATTTTATGGAATTTTGGTATGATCTAATAGATTGCATTGATGCAAACCATGGTCAATCTATTCTACCATTGATTTTGGTAGATACCTCCAATGAATTACATCGGTTTAAAAATTATATTAAAACCTTGATAGGAATAGATCATCCATCCTTTTTAGAGGATGTAGAGGATGAATTAAAAGAATGCTGGGCATTGATTCACAGAGTTGGATGGATGAGGAAAGAAGTTGAATTACTTCTTTTCTCGTTTGTTGGCGGTGAAAATTTAGAAGCCGATAGTTATTTTTTGAATAATGAAAATAAAATAATGTCAAACATGGCCGAAACAAAACAGTATTTTAAAGATAAAAGCAACCAATTCATGGTTACTAAAAATTGCACGACTAAGTATCAAGAAGAGTCGTTGCAAAATAGCCAACTTCAAATGTTATCTCCAGACAATTCAAGAGAATTATTCGATGAATTGCATGAAAAGTGCTTATTGCTGGGAAATCATTTGGATGCAATAATACAACTTGTTGATACTTACACCAAAAGGAGTGTGAGTAATTTTTGTAAGATCAACATCATGACAAAAATAGCTGAAACAGTTGAACAACCATATCCATTCTCATATGAGATTGATATGTCAAAAGGAGATCTAATTGATATGACTGGGGGGCAAGCTTGCAAGCCTATTTTGGCTGAAAGCAAAAATGAGCCATTTTCATGCGACATGTATAGCGAGTCAACTATAGCTATCGATTCAAAATTCCCCACTGTTAGTGAGTTTGAAGCTTTTGACATCATGAAAAATAATGAAGAACATGTATTTTTGTGAGCCAATCAATGTTATATTTTTTTGAGAAAGATACCCTATTTGGGTTTGTGGAGCATGCCAAGGTAGAGTATTAAATCAACGGTTATTAAGAACTGCAAATATAGTCAAATATTATTTGTTTTATTTTTATCCTTACACTTTGAATTAAAGAAATGTTCAATCGATTGGCTTATCAGTAGCCATTTTATATGCTGATTGGGTTAACGGTTTGACCAAAAATGGTCTTCATTTAGTAGTAGCTTGACCAACAATGGTCACGGTTCGTTTAGTAGCTTGGCCAACAATGGTCATTGACATAGGCATATGGAGAGCAAAAGCCAATCGATAGCCAATAGATAGTGAAAATGTTGTCACTTTGAAGAATGCAAGCCTATCAATTGTGAAAGGCTATTAATCGTGAAAGGGAAAGCATTTTTCACTAATGATAGTGAAAAATGCTTTCCCTTTGAAAGATATAGCTCTTCACAATCGATAGTGAAAAATACAAGCCTATCGATAGTGAGAGACTGTCAATCGTGAAAGGTTATCAATCGTGAAATGCTATTGATCGTGAATTGCTATTGATCGTGTAAGGCTATCGATCGTGAAATGCTATCGATCGTACATGGCTATTGATTTTGAAAGGCTATGGACAATGAAAGGCTATCGATCGTGAAAGGCTATATGTCGATCGTGAAAGTCTATCGATAATGAGAAAATATTACCCCTTTAAAAGACATGACTCTTCGCAATTTCCATACATTCAATTGCTTGAGCCAGGAGGGCATGTTTGCACCTCAAAATATATTTTTCACTAATAAGTTCACTTTGATTAAATGGCACTTAATGACATTTACTTTTATTTATTTCTCAAGAGATAATGAAAGATTCAAGAAGTGAAAAAAACTAACATTAATAAGGGATAAGTGTGGTTGGTTACTTATTGGTGGATGATTATTTTCTAAGTGAGTAGTTTATCTCTAAGTAGGTGGTCTCTTGTAATGATAGTTATTTTCTACAAAGCCTCTAGTATATATAGTGGGTCAAAGAAGAAGCACAAAAGATAATCAACACAATCAATCATCAACCAGACAAATTAGTCTTTTTTCTTTCTTTAGGTTAGAGGCTTTTGCTGCCATCGATAGGAAGTTCAGTTTCCAGACTTGAAAATATTACTTTATAAACTTTCGCAATCAACCGAAAGCTCTCTCCGTCATTTATAGGCACAGTCTTTTATATCTGATTTCATGTATTCGTCGAAGTTTCTCGCTTTTAGGGAAGTCCCCAGGCCCTAGGGCAAAAAAGATCCCGCAATTTTAATCGGTCGTGCCACCGGACACTGATCGATAGTGAGTTTACCCAACAGCGCAAACACTAACCTTCCTATTTTTAACATAAGCAAGTTTCGGTTATTTCCAAGGGCAAAAGATGGATTTTAAGCATTGACTTCAACTTTCAAGAACATTAATTACTTGTTCATAAAAAGTTGGTATTTTGAAAAATGGCTATTATTTTGGTACGGAAGGAATATTTATTTTTCTCGATGCAATCATTTTAAGTAACATGTTCATTGTAATATCTTGTCAATATTCTACGCGTTCCAAGCAATGTTGTGAATAGGGTATCTTCGTCTTCTTCTTCTAATTCCTTCTAATTCCAGAACTCCCATTGCTCAACTTTCTCCCTTTCAAGCTCGTCCCATGGGATGGTAATGAAGACCCAAATCTATTTACCCACGCAAATCAATCCATTTAAAACTCACCCAAAGTCACCCATTTAATAATTGGGTCTTAAATGGGTCACTCATTTTAAAACCCTGTAACCCGTGAATTTAAATAGGTGCCCATTTAACCATATATATAATAGAAGTTAATAATTGGGTTATAAATGACTGCTTATGTTTGTTTTCAGTTATTGTTTTTTTTTTAAACTCTAAAAACCCAACTAATGCCACAAAACCCGTCAAACCAGACCAGCCAACGACTGCTGAGCACTAGCCAACGACCGCCAACCACTACCCTTGTACTACCGTCGACCACCAAATAACCACCTCTCTGACCATCGCACCACCACCCAGAAACCAACAACCATCACTGAACAACCTATAAACACCTCTATAAAAATCACAGCACCACCCACACACCTACCAACAACCACCACACCATCGCAGCAACACCCCCAACCAGAACCCAACACCACACAACCATCGTGGAACCACCCCAACCAAGAACAACCGCCAGAGGATCTCAATAGAGATCAAATTAATCTCTACAGATGTAAAGACGGCTGAAGTGAAACCACCGGCATATGGCGATCTCATCTTTGACTACCTCGCTAACAGTTTGGGGTAAAGGTGGAATCTGTGGATGAAGAGAGAGAGAGAGTATTGTCCTTGGCAATAGAATTTTAGTGACAGTGGCCATTTTACTGGGGCGGTGGTTTGTGGTTATGGTGAAATCAATGGATGAAGATGGAGAGAGAGGGAGAAGCTGAAGATTGAATTGTGTCCTTGGTAATAGAAAAATTAATGGGTCACTTTACCGTGGGGGTCGCAGCAGTAGCAGGAACTTCCGCCAGGATGCTCACAGTCGTTTTAGCAGACAGAGAAAGTAGTCGGAGATGGAACCAAAGAAGCCTCACTTGACGGCGGAGTGGTCGCCGGAGTAACAACGGGAGAGAGCTAGCCGCCAGAGCTGGGCCGGCGAAGCAGACGAGCTGGTCGACGGAGAAAACGGCGCTGCCGGTGAAACTGACAAAGTGGCCAGTGATCGGCTTTAATGGAGGTGGTGAAAAATTAATGGGTCGCTTTGAGATTAACGGGTGAAATCAACTTATTATTTAACGAGATGATCCAATTAATCCATTAATGAATGGATCAAATGGATCAGTTACCCATTTATACCAAACCCATTTAACTTGCACCCAAACCCAACCCACACACCTTGCCACCCCCCACATCTGACCTCTGATGGAAAAGCTTATAATTGCAACCATAACTCATGAAATTTTGACACATCTCGGAGAGAGAATCACGCATCGGTTTTCCCTCTCTCTTATCCCATGGCTCCTTGCCTTTTCCTTTTTGTTGTTTTTTTGGCCACTCAGACCCCCGAAACAAAAATGTTTCTAATTTATAGCAACAAATTTACATCTCATTCATAACGTTTTCTTCGCTCTTAATTTCGTTGTATCTAACAAGACTTCGTAGGGTCTTTTATAATCCTTATGACGTGTACGGTGTATCGCATCAGGAAATCTCTAAAGAGAGCTTATTAATCCTAGGCATTAAAGAATTTTCCAAGCATGAAGTATGTGGCATTGGGTACCTTTTTTTCTCCACACACGTTTAAATCTGATCCCCTCTACACATTCCAAGCAGTAATAATTAAAACGAACACTAATCCTGAGCAGAACTGCAAAAGTTATGTCACGACTAACCATGCTGTAAGAAGAAAGATCCACAGCCGAGTGAATTCAGCATAGGTAAGCATCTTTTTCATCCTTACTAGTTCATATATGTACCACCCTATAGATGTATTCGCAATACAAGAGCCTATACTTCACTAACCTTCATTTGCAGCACTCATTACGATACGACTTCCATCACTTCTCCCCGTTTTGGAGCATTAATAGCACTGTTTGAAGCAAAAGAAGAAGAACCGCTTTGGTTCATCTTCCATCTCTCCTCGGGGGATTTCCCCAGAGTTATCACAAACTGCAATCAAGGAGCTGGAACCTGGAGATTCTGGTGCCAACAGAGCGTTTTCAGAGGCGAAAACTCGAGAAGGTATCATGCTTTTGGGGGGCAAGATAGCGGATATATACTGAAGGAGCATCTGTACAATTTGGCTGAAGTTGGGCCGAGCATTTGGATCCTCCGTCCAACATGAGCTCAAAATTATGCCCAATTCTTCAGGGAGGTTCTCCAAGCATGGCCTCACATTCTAGCAAATTACAAACCAAAACAATCAGCAACTTTCAGTTACCAGCAACGCTAAAAAATTATGTTAATAAGAGAAATATGTAATTTTAGATAGACGAGGAGCAAACTATTACTTTAAAGGCAGCTGCATAGGCAGCCTGTAGATTAGACATGCCTTCAAAAGGCAACTTGTTGTGTAAGAGCTCCCAAAACACAATGGCAAAGCTGTAGGCATCTACTTTATGGTTGTAATGCTTCTTCTCTCCATGCTTCAATGTTACAGTACTGTATAGCTACCAAAAGTACATAATAATCGCATTGCTTAGAGCTAGGACAGAAAAAGGCAAAGGAAACGAAGATACTTCATTGCCTAATCAAGTACCTCTGGAGCCATCCAACGGTATGTCCCCGTCTCGGCAGTCATCATCTCTGTTAACGACTCTTCTCTTGCTAGACCAAAATCCACCAGTTTAATTGTTTTCTGATCTGCTGTTAAGATCAAATTTTCTGCAAAACAACTTAAAATGCTCACATTAGCATTTAGAAATTTCCAGTTTTCTGGGTTACTAATTTTTCCTATTGTTGAGGAGAGGGGAGGGAAGGAATGATTTGAAGCGAACAGGCCTGTTTCATATATCATGGACGATAGATTGTTAGGCAATACAAAATGGATGGTATTGATTTGATGGTGGCAGCGATGTGTTAATCATAATTTTTGTAAAGCCAGTATAACGCAATGAGCAATATAAGGATGGCGACAAGAATGGTTGCAGCTGCAATAACCAAAACATCCATAAGCTAGAGTTCTCTGACATTATACATCGTGTAATTGCCAATGTTGGGGGGGGCGAAGAACAGCAACTTCAATGATGCTCAAGTCCTTGAAAATGAACGTCAGTAGGGTGGTAGATATGATAGTTGCTACTAACTACACTAGTTCAGTAGAATTGGAAGTCGAATGGAGGGGAAGAGACTCCATCAACTAAATGAAAAAACCAACAAGGCTCATTAGCCGGGGCCAAGAACAGCTTAGAAAATTTTGAGGGTATACAGATAAGTGATTAGAACCTTGGTCCCATCTTGATAGTTTCCACGATTATCCAGGACATTTATAACAGGAAATTAATTTCGGGAAACATATGAAATGAGTTTTTCCAAAACAACACGCAAGTTTCAGGGAGACGCAAGCAATTTCAGCACCCAAATAGACTAGCATTGGGGGGTGTTACGGTAGCTGATACCAGAGAGTACCAATTAGTAGTTTGAATATGCTCAAGCAATATAGATTAATTTTA